>VDFB02253017.1:0-224429 GCA_007258455.2 Sequoia sempervirens
AGATCCCAATGTGGGCGAAGTGATAGCATATGGTCAGAGGATCGTTAGGCATAAACAGAGCTGAAAGTACAATTCATCTGCTGGTGCAGGCATCCACAAGCGGTGGGAATACTCCACTTATTCAGTGGGTGAGTTTACAACAATTATTAGGCGGCAAGCCAGCCTTTAAATCCACTCTTCCACGTATTAACGTGGGGGGAATACTGTCCACACAACCACTTATAACGTGGGGGGAAATTACAAACAAGATATATGTTTATTCTAAAACTCAACCACTCAATTGTGGGAGTGTAAAACAGATATAAAATTGCAGCCAGTAAAGGAAGAGCTGTTAGTACTACTAACTAGCTTTACAAAGGATAAGAACAGCTGCAAATAGAATAGATAAGCTTTTAGAATGTTCTTTATCCACACTGGCGGTAAACCATCCAGGGGTACTTAAAGTGAGAAATAGAAAATAATTGCAGCAATAAAGGACTGGAACAGTACTACTGTTTACAGTCTTACAATATAGAAGGAGAGCTGCAAATTACATCAATATTACAATGTTTTCAAAGCACCAAGATTCTGAATGATTCCATGATTATTAGTAGCAATTATTGATGAAGAAAGGACTGGAAATTCAAACTGAAACAAGTCTGATATAAATCTGCAATTCTGGAAATGAATAACCAGCAACTATAAGAATTAATTAAATGCTCATAACTTCACCAAAATACCTCCGAATGGCATGAAACGAAGTGCAATGAACCTCTGGAGGATAGGCGCCCATGACAAGATGAAGAAACAGCCTCAAAAGTCATCCATTAATTTATGGCACAATTCTCAATTCTCTACAGATGGTACGACTCTTGAAAAGGGCGATTTAGCAATAAAAAATCAAAGACTTGGAAATAAATTCCAATCTCTTGTGGAAGGGGTCGCCTTGGGGCTAGAACCACTTTGCAAACATACCCAGAATGATATTTAATTTGCTCAAAAAGCTGTCAACAAAAAACACTTTCAGCCATGATAAACCAGCAACATAAAAATTGGAAATATCTCACCAAAACTCCACAATAATGCTCAATATGTACTTCTGGATGAAGCACACCCTCAGTCCACCACCTAGGGAACCATAGTTTCAGGCCCGAAGAGTGGAGTAGATTTGCTAAGCTAACCCTTAGCCGGATTCTGGATTTCAAACCAGCAGCATAACGCTATATTTTTCCCCAAAGATAATCAGCTCTTCGAACAGCAGCAATATATAAGCTTCAATTGGCAAATGAAGCAACAAGAGACTCTTCAAATTCCAAGAAGTTGAATCACTTCAACTCCCAAAAGGAATGCCACTTTAAGTATTTCACTTTTTTAATTTTTTTAATATTAATCAACCTCTTTTAGGCATCCAACTTCACTTTGCAACAATAAAGCATTTAATAATTCATTAAATGCACCATTGACCCCTTAATGACCCCCTTTTAAAAACAACATGAAGTGATTATTCCTAGGCATGGGGGTACAACTGAGAAACATAAAAATGACTAAGCATAAAACTTAATCCATGGAGATAACCAAAGCCAAACTGATACTGAAGGATAGCAAAATGACTTGAGCTGAATTGCTGATGATGCTACTACCAAAATTAGACTTACTAAAAATAGCCAATTGCTATAAATAGTAAGTTCACATCAAAACAACAGAATGCCAAACTGAACATTGAACTGCAAAGGATTGAACTGCTGTTAGACAGATACTGCCAAAAGATAGACTTGCTAAAAATAGTGAACTGCTATAAATAGTAAGTCTGCACAACAACCTCTAACGCTAACCGAAAGATTCCAAAGAGGAAACCCTAATTTTCCACCATGCCTTAGCCTACTCGATTCGAAATAGGCTAAATCCAAATGAAGAGTGTAGGGCCAAAATGGGAACATTACAAAAACGTAGCATGAGGAAATGGGAGCAGAACGTTTATCCGGGAATGACAAGTCGCAACCGACTCACAACGGAAGGGCGGTGGTACAACTATCTACTTGTCTGAATAGGCTTATTGGAAACAACAATACATGATAAACTGAGTACAGATTCTCAACTTGAAGGAAAGGTGGCACAACTATTAGCTCAATCTAAATAATTTTATTATTCACACACATCATACGATAACCAAGAACATATTCTCACTTGAAGGCAAGGTGGCACATCTATCAGCTCAATCTGAACGAGTTTATTGAACACAAAACATGAAGGATAGCCAACTAGGATAATAAATTGCATTGGCGAGACACGCATACAATCTACGATCAACTAGCCACTATATCTAACTAAAGCAAGAATTCACCATCATAATTGCATGAAACCCAAGTGGCATAACAATTCATCACAATAGCAAATACTCATGAAATGATATTTAACGAGCAATATTACAGTAAGGTAGGCAATAAATACATATATTTCTCGTGGTAAATAATAATTTCAGACAAATGAGCAAAAAGCTCTATTTATATCAAAAAGTGTAGGAACCCTAAAATCACCTTGAGTCAACTACAGTCTTGCAATGCATGCAAGATTTATTGCTAAACCCTAATAAAGTAAACTATACAGTTAACTGGAAAGCTACCATCAGTTAACCGGTACATCTAATCTAAATGGACAATATGCAAGCATGCACGTCTTTATTTAAAGCAAAGTTAACTGGACACTACCTTCAGTTAATTGGAAACCCTAACCCTAACTCCTGTGAAGATAATCCCAAGGAAGAGATAAGCATGTATGAAGTCAGCAAGTGAACTCAAGACTGAAAGTCGAGTTAACTGCTGCTCTTGATTCTATCCTCGAAACTAACTGTAGGTTCCAACTGGCAGATCACTCCATGTCATCTCGGTCTAACACTTTGACCAAGAACTCATCAATCTCTCTGTCGTCTAGCACTTTGATGCTGTCCAAAACAACAATCTGTTTCTTCAATTCTCTGTCACTTTCCTTGACTGTATCCATGCATTCTCTAACATCTTCAGTCGCCTTTCTAAAACTAGCTGAAATAACTGAAATATTCTCCAACTTAGCCACCATAGGATCTCCCTCAAGGTTATCACGAATCAGCTTTTCGAACTCAGCTTGTACTTCATTAAGATCAGCGTAGGTACTATCTTCACGAAGATAATGGCACAGGAACTGAGTGACTTTGGCGGCTCCGTAAATGAAGTGATCTCTGTTCCTTTTGCAACTTAACGCTTCATTGTCAGTTGCTCTGATGAAAACCTAAATTAAGACCGATTTGGTCTTGAATTCAATCTAGTTGAACCGCCTTCTGAAAAACTTGCCCGTTGACTGTGAACACGGCTATGTTCTAACAACTTTCTCCAGAAAGCAAAAATGGCTCCTAGTGAGGCTAAAAATACCCTGTCGAAGGATAATTTTCACCAAAAATTCTGAGACATGGGTTTTGTCTGGAAAATGATTCTAAGACAACCCACAACATCAAAATTGTGAAAAAATGCCGTTTAGCCTAACATGTAAAGACTTTTCAATCGAGAACTGAAAGGGTTTTTAGAGCTTCTTGGGGCAATTTTCTTGAGAAAATCTGGAACATGGGTTTTGTGCACAATGGAATTCTAAGCCAACCCAGATGATGGGATTTTCAAAAAGATGTGATCTTGGCCCACATGCAAAAAAATCTTCGGAAAAAAAACACAGAGCTTTAGAATGAAGACTACGGAGCAATTTTCTCGAAAAAATCTAAGACATGGGTTTTGCTGCAAATATTGAAATATGCGAACCCAGATGGTCAGATTCTGAATATTTTGCCATTTTCTTTGACATCCGAAGAAAGTACCTAAGATGAGAAATAGAAGAAATAAGACAGAAGAAAGAAGGTTTTATTTGCTCTGCTTCTGTAGAATTCGCTTTCCTCAATCTTGGATTTTGATGTAACCTGCATGCAAACTGAAAATAAAATCTGGAATTGCCTTCTCCTCAGCAATTTGAATCCAACGCTACGAAAAATACTGAAATCTGACACCTGTAGCACTTTGAATCCTCAAATGCATGAAGAAATCGCCATTAATGAAGCTCTTTGAGAAAGCACGACTTGCTTAAGAATGAAGAAATAAGAACGACTCTTGTCTTTAAATAAATAAAATTCATTTAAAATTCGTCCATCTTCTCAAACTCAAAGCGCACCTCTTAATTTGGCAGTTAACTGAGCCTCAAATTAGGGCGCATGCTTAACTAAGCCTTCAAAATGAATGCCTAAAATGTGATTGGCTGTGAACTGAAGCTTAAAATGCATGAAAATGATGCTTTAATAGAGCGCCACTTTTAACTTTAGTTGAACTGCCCATGCAAATCAATTAAACTTGTGCATGCAAGTCAGTTAAGTGCACATGCAAAACAGTTAACTTCACATGCAAATTAGAACTCAACATCCTCTTCAGTTAACTGAACATGCAAATGCATACACACTACAAATGAACTGAACTTCTAAAAATAGCAACTCAAAATGAACTTCAGTATCTTCTGCATGCAACCCAGAAATCGTTCAGTTGAACTGAAGTCAGAAACCCTAATTAGGGCGCACCAGTCAACTTGTTTTGAAAAGTCAACTTTGACCTTTAAGGCGTTTTCCAGACTTAGCCAATTTTGATGAAAATTTGGATTTTGATCCTCGTCGGAGCCTCTGTTCGCACACTGATTCTGGATGACTGACAAGCTTAATTGGCTGGCTGACGATTGCAACGGATAGCAGAGTTGAAACTGACGAGATCATCCCTTAGGTCTAAAACCACAAAATTGAGATCTGAAGGCTCAAAATTCCAAGCGCCTTTTTCAAAAGCTGCTCTTTTTTCCAGACAGTCAATTTTCTCATCTCCATCTTGTACAAAGGGAAAAAACAAATCCTTCATAACTTCTAATTGACCAAATTTCAGGACTGGATCACAGGTTCACTGTGGAGCTGACCTCATTTTACATGACAGCTGCAAAGGCACATTTCTCCAGAAAACATCATCTGAGGGGTGAAAATCAAGGGCGCCTTTTTGAAAAGTTGCCCTTTTTCCTCCAGACTTGGCCATTTCTGGAACTAACCAAAATAATACTAAAACTCTGACTGCAAGCTGCTGAATCTTCTGATCTGACGAAGACAGGCAACGGAAAGCTGAATGTAACACGGAGAAGCTGAATATTTGAAAACATCAAAAAGAAGGTATTAAAGACTTGAAAAGCTCAGGCACCTTTCTGAAAAAGTGCTCTTTTGCTTATTCCTTGATATTTTGACCAAGATTTGACCCCATGTTTGACCTCCAGCTCAGGCACTTCTGCAACTCAGATTCACCCACTGATGGATGCGTCGCAAAGCCTAAACAAATGTGAGACAAACATCTTGGGTGGCATTTAGTCAAAAACCTTCATTTGACACCTCAAAAAGATGGACGCCTTTTTCAAAAACTGCTCTTTTTCCAGTGTTAGCCAATTTTGACTTTCCTCTCGTTTTGCGCTATATCTTCCATAACTTGCACGAAACAGGTCCGTTTGATAAGCTTAATAGCCCGTTGCGAAGCTGACGTGATGTCAGACAAATGTCTGCTGGAGGTGACAAACCCTAAAAACAAGATCAAAGCCCCTAAAAGATAGGGCGCCCTTTTGAAAATGTGCTCCCCTCTTCAAAGATAGAAAATTTTGATGATTTTCCTTCAGATTTTCACTTTTCTTGAATTTCCTCAGTAACATACTGACATGAAACTGACACAAACTCCATATTTAAAAAGCCCAAAAATGATCTTTTGACATCACTTTAACAATATTAAGACTCAATTAAGCAAAATGCCTTAGTGAAGCAAAAAATTTGGTTTGGGTACAACAAGGTATCAAGTTAACTCTTGTTTGTCATAAATGCTATTTTGGAGAGGTAGGACGTCCTAACTGGGTGTTTTACACCTCATCACCTCTAGTCAACACTTCTTCTAGCCAGTCATTGACTTCTTTTGCCTCTGGACAATTAATGCTTCGCAGGATGATGACGTGTTGCCACAGCATCTCTTCGCCACTTGCAATCTACTACTGGTATTCAATACTCTTTGCAACTACATCATCCAGTCTTGTAGACGTGACTACAATCTTACTCAACTTGCAACCAGCAGGGTCACCACAAAAAACTTCCACAGATGAGATATTGGAACTATGTTTGCACCTCGGCTAGCTCAATGTATGCACCTCCTTCGTGCTGGTAAAGGCAAGGGGTAGATGTTACCAATGCTCTCACGAACTTGATAGCACCTACAACAACCTGTCGATACTCAATCAATTCTACAGAGTTGGTGTCATATGCTTTCACCTTGTATGCAAGTTGTTCTTTCCAGGCAAAAAGATGTTCCTTGTTCTCCTCTGTAGTAACTAATTCGTACGCCATCTGTAAGTCTGAGATAGTGATCTCATCCCTAGGCCTCTTCTCTGTTGTGTCTTGCTCTAATTGTTGAATCTTCGCGCGGAGCTCATGGGCTCTATGCCTTAAACTAGTACAACTCTGCAAGTATACACCGACCTCTGATGACAAATTCTTTCACTTGATTCCTCAAGTGTTTTCCATATAGGATCAGCTAGTGGTGATTTTGCTCCGCAGGGAGGTCTAGCATCTCTTGTCACAAGAAAGATATGTTTGGTGTACCGTGCATCAAGCTAGATATATATAATCTCAACTACTAGTTTTCAGCCTTTAGGGCTGCTTTATCTTTGCCGTCCTTAGCCATTCTTTCCTTGACACTCACTGATGCAACTTCAAGGAGATCTGCCTCCACTTAACGAGTTGTCTTACCAAGGTTGACTTTCAATAAGGTGAAATCATCAACTTCTACTTCATTTGCATTCCCGTCTTCAAGTGGCACAACTGTCTCTATGACAATTTCATTGTCAGCATTCTTTCCTACATGGACCTACTTTCTCAGCTTCTTTATTGGCATGTCTTGAGGGACATGGTCAAATTCTGTGAAGTCCAGTTGGTAGGATGGTCTTTCTCTCTTCCTTCCTAGGAGACTCTCAAGCCAAAATGAATCTTGACTAGCCTCGTCGGAAGGAGGAATGTTAGGCCCTTGAATGCCTGACGAATGGGATTGTATCGCAGTGTTGTGTGGTGGCAAATCCAAGTCAATGGGGACTAGTGACTACTGGGATGGTGGCAAAGTGGGAGGGTCTACTTCCATCTCTGCTTCTGTCTCAGCTGCAATTGCTTCCACGACTGGCTCAGCTACAATTGTTTCCGTCATTGGCTCTGTCTCAATCACTGGCTCAGTTGTGTTTGTGGTTGTCCCCACAAGTACCTCTTGCTGATTTTATCAACAATCGGTATTTTCCCCTTGTATGTCTAGACATTTTGGCTCCTTTGGGAGGGTTATTCCATTTCTTCTGTCTCGGCTTAGCTCTCGACGTGGAAGGTAGTGAAGAATGAACCGGTGGCGGCTTTGTGTGGGGAATAACTACCTTTCTTGTCCTTTTACTGTCGAAGTAGAGTTGACTGCTTCTGACAACCCTGCTTGTTCTTTCCTCAATAGACGTACTTTCCTTAGCATACTAGTCCACAGCTTGAAGTGATTGCGCATCAACTTGATCTATGAAGAATGAGGGAAGAATGACTTCCCCATCATCATCGGATAACCTTCCACAACCTTTGACATGAAGTCGACAACTTATAGAAGTCTAAAACAGTTGTAGTTGCGTCTTCTCACTTCGAACTCATCTTCACAGTTGACCCAATAGTCCTTCATGGAAGACTCATGTGAAGAATGTTGCTCAAGGCATGCTGCATAGTGACCCCAAGGATCATACGACTGTCTCTTGATGAGATACTTAAGATTAAGACTCACCATTTCGTGGCCTATGGCCTTCGCATCAACCATTGTCTTGCACCTGTAAAGTCCCATCTCAAAAGGAAAGTTTGTGGTCATTTTGCGTTTGTTACGTAGATGAGAATGTACCTCGGACAATTACTGCAAGAATTCCATGAAGACCATCCTATTTGATGGATAGCGAGGACACATGGCGGGACTACCGGAGTACCCATATACGCGTATGTAGGTGAAAGTGGGGAACTAGATGAGCCAATCTACCCAGTCTACCATTGTCTCCTTGGCTACTACTGATATGCGTATATGCAACTCATGATCGAGGTCTCACACGATGTGCATCAAGAAGATATCATTTACTCACTTGAAATGTTTTTCTGCTTTTGTGAACTCGAGTTGCAAGAAATACTCGTGAACCTTTTGCACACCCAAAGTTCCCACATTGTTCAACAATCTAAAACTGGCCTTGGAAAGCAATCAAATATACGAGATATGAACACATGTGAAACTTGTGAGCCTCTAAGAATCCGGTCATCTGCTTGTAGACCATATCGTTGATCAGGGCGGGCCAGTCATAATGTTCTTTGCTGCTCACAATTTTGGCGATGATATAGTACATCCATGAATGAAATTTGTTTGCCTCCTCTTGACCAGAGATGTGGTTGAGTAGAGTGATCATCACTGCATACTCATCCCTGAACTCTCCACGTCCTTAATTCTTGGGCAAGTTGGCCTTTTGTCCTTTAAGCCATTTTTATGCCATCCTCTTCTGACACTTGTCTTTTGACGCATCGAATGCTTTTTCGCATTCTCTCATAGATATGACCACATTTTTCGTGCATGGTGGAATGGCAAAGCACCTTTCGATATCTCTCGGCTTGAGGCTGCATATCATTCGTCCATCCACTTATCGGATCTCTCGTGTGGTAGGGTTGTAATGCTTAATGCAAACTATTACCAATTCCACGCTCTGTATTGTGATGGAGATTGATGCAGCCTCAAGCAATCCGGATTGCTCAATGTTCTATAATGTGCATTGGTCAATGCCTTCCAACCTTTTTGAGTACCTCCAGGTGTACCTGATGCAGATCGGTGTCTATTATTTTTAGGAAGTCATGAACCAAGACCATTGTGGTCTTGTATTCAACCTGGGAGAACTGCATTCTGAAAACCTTAAAGATTGATTGGGCACACGATATTGTTCGAGCAACTTTTTTGCAACTGCTAAAAATAGCCTGTTGAGGGCTAATTTTTATGAAAAACTCTGAGACGTGGGTTTTACTTAGAATAATTTTCTAAATGGACCGAGAATGTCAAAAATCTCAAAAAATCACTTTTCGTCGTACATGCAAGAGCCCTTTGGAGCAGAGGTTTTAGAGGCAACTGAGGCTTATTTTTCCCAGAAAAATCTAACACATGGGTATTGTTGGCGCTTCAAAGCTGAACAAACCCAGTTTGTCTAATTTTTGAAATTGTGACTTTTTTCGGAAACCCTAAAAAATAGGGGCAGTAGGGCAACTTTTTCTGGTAAAATCTGGCACATGGGTTTTGTTGGAAAAACTGTGTTGATCATACCCAGAAGATCAGATCTGTGAAAAATCTTCGTTTACTTGGATATGCAAGAAGAACTAAGACAAGAATAGAGGAATAAGACAAGAAGAATTTTGGAAGTTATCAACTGCCTTTCTGGATCTTCAAGAAAATTGTGCTTGAAGATGCAACCTCCGATAAATTGTCCCTCTATGCAACTGATCTTAGAAAATATGAAAAACAATGAAAAACCCTCTGTCAGATCTTCAAAAAACATTGGAGAAGAAAAATGCTTGTTCTTGAGCTTCAACCTGCAAAAACAAATGATGAATAATGACGCCTAGCCTTGATAAATAGTGATTGACGTTGAATGCATCATGTTTGGGCGCCAACACATGATTGAGGAATCTTTTAGCCTGATTTGGGGTTCTCAAAATTGATTTCCACCAATTATGGGACATTTTAGACATGAAAAGGCTTTCTAAATTGTCCACTTTAGTCAACTGAGTCTTACTTTGACTTTAGGTGTCCCTTTGAAGAGTTGAACACTATTTCATTATTTTTTTGTGATGAAATGCCTTCATTCGATCCCTAATTCTGGTTGCTCAATTGATCTTGAGGTGTTGCTGACAGATCCATTGCTGAGATGGAACGACTCTAATGAAGTGTGCTTGGGAGCTACAAAGCTCAAAACCTAAGTCTGATGCCTCTGATTCTTGGGCACCTTTTCCCAAGAAGGTACATTTTTCACCAGACTTAGTCAATTTCTTGAGTTTTCTTCAATTCCTCCAGTTTGACCCTTCATGCTCTCATCTGAGATCACCTATAACTGATGAGTCTGGTGATCTTGCTGAAACATGGGATGGATAATCAGTTCAATCTCGGAGAGGATGACTCAAATCCTGAAAGTTGATTTAGGTGCCTCAAAAGCTTGGGCGCCCTTGGCTTGCAGGGGCACCTTTGACCTTTTGACTTGTTATTTCTAGTTTGCAAACTTTCACGAATGGTCCCAGTTTGATCTCTGTCGTCGGGTGTTCGATTTGTCTGTTGTTTTCGCTGACGGTGTCATTGTTGAGATTGATCAAAACGGAGGTCATCTTGGAGGTCACTAAGCTTGCAAACTGCATCTGATTACCCAAAAAGTTGGGCGCCTATCTCTAGGAAGGTGCAGTTTCCTTAAAACTTAGTCATTTTCTCATGTTTTTCATTCTGCCTTTGCTCTGGTGTTTTCTTCCCTATCTTCATTTACGAATGCTTGACAGGTCCTGTGAACATGCAACCGAACTAATCATGAAGCTAAGAGGATGCTAAGCAAATGACTTGAAGAAAGCAACTGCTATAAAGTTCATCGGGTGACTTAAAATGAAGGGCGCCCCTCGCCTGCAGAGGCACTTTTGTCTTGGTTGACTATAGTTCTTTGATGATACATGCCTTCAACATCTCCTGTCTCCGCTTTCGTTTGTCGGTGATTGATGAATCAGGTGATCTTGCTTGACAATGTGCCGAAAAGCCAACAGAAACATGAAGGAGATGATTGCCTCAGTAAAACTTGATGACTGCCTTTGACCTTTCAACTTCATGGGCGCCCTTGGCCAGCAGGGGTGCTTTTAGTTGCAGTTTCATCATTTTCCTTTGAAAATCTTCATCCCTTTGTGTTTAGCGTTTGTCGTGTAGCGTGACTGATTTGAGCATTCTCGTCGACAACACGAACATGTGCATCTTGGAAAACACCTTCACCACGCTACGTGTACGGGTGTTGGAAAAATGACTAAGGCATTTGACTGCATAGCCTCCTAGTAGCAAGGTGTATATTTCCCAGACTTAGTCAATTTTCAGCATTTTTCACTTTTGAAAATCCCCTTCGTCACAGGGCATCTTTTTGAGCATTTTCGCCATGGATTCTTTGTTGAATCCTTTGAGGCTTAGATTTCACCACCTGTATTGGCCATTCTGCCATAAATGGCTGCGAAGGTGCTAGCTTTCTTCCTGAAAAATGAAAATAGACCCACTAGAGTAAAACAAACTTTTTGGTGATTTTGACTTGACCAGTGTGATTGTGAAGTCAATTTATCCTATCAAAATCATTTTCAACTAATTTTGGAAAGGTCCTATTTTTAGGGGTTTTCCTAAAAACAAGGATTTGAAACCCTAATTTTCAAATTTTCAGAAATTTGCAAGTATCTTCCTTGACATAAACCCATGAAAAGCCTATGTTTTGTTTGACCTAAAACATACTTTTGACAACAATTTTACATGATTTAACTCATTTTGAGCATTTAAATAGAAATGAAGAGTTATGTTGTTCTTTGTCATTTCAAGTGAAGAAGGCTTTAGTTTCTTGTTTTCCTATTCTTGCAATCTCCTTTATATTGTATGCATTGAAACCCATTCAAAAACAAAACAAACATCACTAAACAAGCAAACCTCAACAAGGGAATTTCAAAAAAAAAAAAGAAAAAGAGGGGTGTATCTTACACCTGTGATGTGAATATAGGACACCCAATGCCTTAATAAATAAAATTTATGAAGAAAGGCGTCACAAATGCATGCAAATACCTAAACTGGGCACCACCTCCTGATTGGACCTCAAATTCGGTTAACTGAATGAAAAATAAGCCCTAAATTGGGCGCCACCTTCATGCACTTCAGTTATCTACACATGCATGCAAAAATTTAAGTCTTGTTGAAGTCGACTCAAAAGTTGAACTGGAGTTTTAATATTATTTTAAGTTGAGTTAACAAACTCCTTCATTATGAGGCAGCCCACACATTTGAGTTTAAAAAGTCAAACTTTGACTCTAGGCGCCTTTACTCCAGACTTGAAATTTTATTAGAATTTTCATTTGCAAACCTCACCAGAGCCTATGTTCGATCACTGATTCTAATTGATTGATGTATCTAGAAGACTAGCTAACAATTTCATTGAAGAGCAGGATCAAAATTGAAAAGGAGCTCCTTGAGACTGCAAACCCTAATTCTAACTAAGCTTTCAAAATTTTGGGCGCCCTTGGCCTCCAAGGGCGCTTTTTACCTTCAAACTTAGTCAATTTTCATGCATTTTCAACTTGATTTTGACCTCACTTCATCTCGCATTCTTCGACGACTAACAAAACTTCAGAGTTGGCTAACAGGCTCACTACAGAGCTAGCTAACAAGCTCACTACAGAGCTGGCTCAATTCTAAACATGACCTCTTGGAGAGCATTTTTCCTAAAAACATCATCTGGCAAGTGAAAAACTTGGGCGCCCCTGGCCTCCAAGGGCACTTTTCCTCCCAAACTTAACCATTTTTCAGACTGGCTGATAATCCATTCAATCTTCAGCTACCGGCTGCTGACAAGTCCTCTGACCTGGCTAAGATATGAAACGGAAAGCTGGAAGCGTCATGGATAAGATGAGTATCTAAGATAACCCAAAAAATTTCAATTGAGGGTTGAAATCCTTGGGTGCCCCTGGCCTCCAATGGCGCTTTTGCTCTTTTCTAACATTTTTGACCATGATAAAACCTCATGTTTGACGGATTTGTTGTGAAGCCAAATCAAGTCTGAGACAAACATCCTGGGCATCATTTGATCGAAAACCTTCATCTGGTACCTCAAAAAATTGGGCACCCCTACCCTCCAAGGGCGCTTTTCTGCTCCAGTGTTAGTCAAATTTTCACTGATTTTATCTCCCTCGTTCCTCGTTCAATCTCCAATTTTAGGTGCTAGACAGATCTTTTGGACTGGCTGATAGGCTCATCATGAAGCTGACAATATTCTAGAGAAGTCTTCTTCGAAGTGACAAATCTCAAGAAGGCAATTCGGGCCTTTGAAATCTAGGGCAGCTCTTTTATCACCAGAGTTAGAAAAATTTTGATGATTTTCACCTCGACGAAAATCCCCTCCGTGACAAAGCATCATTTTGAACATATCTCGCCATAGAATCTTTATTGGAGCATTTTAAGCTTAGATTTCGACACCTAGTATCTGGCCATTTGCCATTGACGACCTCGAAGGTCCTAACTTTTCTCCTGAAAAAGCAAAAACTACCCACCAGACTTAAACTGACTTCTTCTTGATTCCGACTTCACCACTGTGATCGTAAAGTGAAATAAGCCAATCAAAATTATTTTTAGTAAATTCTGACAAGATTACATTTTTAGGGGTTTTTGCCTAAAAATAGGGGTCTAAAAACCCTAATTTTCAATTTTTTCAAATTTTACCAATATCTTCTAGACATCAAATTGACTAAAAGCCCATACTTGATTTGCCCAAAAACTGTGTTTTGACGACACTTTTACAAGGTTTAGACCATTTTAAGCAGAATGCCTTAATGAAGCAAAAATTTGGTTTGGGTACAACATGTCAATCAAAATGTCTCCATTCATGGCCTTGTATGGATATGAGGCTCCTAGCTGCATTGACTTATCGTTTGGTGATAGTAGAGTTCCCCAAGCCAAGGATTTATTGCAACAGAATCAAGACATCATGAAATCCTTGAAAGATAACCTCCAGCATGCCCAAAACCAGCAGAAATTGTCTGTAGATCAGCACGATGTTGAGCGTGCATTTGAGGATGGACATATGATATATCTAAGATTCCAACCCTATAGGCAATCTACTCTCAAGAAGAGTGGAACAAAGAAGTTGAAGCCACGTTTGTACGGCTTGTTCAGAATCTCCAAGAGGATTGAAGTGGCTTATGAGTGGGAGCTACCTGAGAGTAGCAAGGTGCATAATGTCTTCCATTTGTCACGTCTCAAAAAGGAAATTGTTGCTTCTTCCAAGTGCCCCCTTTGGATGAAGAAGGGAAACTTGTGCAAGGGAGCTACCTAAGAGTAGCAAGGTGCATAATGTCTTCCATTTGTCACATCTCAAAAAGGCGGTTGTTGCTTCTTCCAAGTACCCCCTTTGGATGAAGAAGGGAAACTTGTGCTTATTCCTAAAGCAATGATTGATTTCAGAGAGCATACATTGAGAAAGAGGTCCATCAAAGAGTACTTGGTCAAATGGAAGAACCTACCCGTGGAGGATGCCACTTGGGAGAGTGATCAGATTTTGTAGCATTCAAACTTGCAGTTGTTTGGGTACAAGCAATTCTGGGGAGGGAGGACTATAATGTCCCCTTCTCAAGCCAAATCAGTTCAAAGACCGTTACCCTATTTCTTGAGTTCTCGTGGGCTAATTGGTGAGGCAAGGGTACTTCAAAGTGTTGATGTTTTAGCAGCAACGGGCTGCTTCTTCCAGCAATCTCCTTATATGAAATAAATTAAATTGTAGCCTACAGCTATTTAATTTATTAAGACTCAAGAGGCATGATTTTTGTAAAGACATCTCTATTTGTTAAGCAAACACATTACAATGAAGAGGCGCAACTATCTTCAAGGCCGACCTTGATTTGATTTAGGAGGAGGCGTGATTTTCAAAGAGGCCAACCTCTTTATTGGAGACCTGATCTCTCAAGGAGGCCGACATGATTTTTGAAGAGACACATCCCTTCCTTCCATTGTGTATATATGCTCGATTGGATCTCATTGTTCATCATTCATTATTCAGTTCTTACATACATCCTTAGTGTGAGTTCTCTCAAGGCAGTTGGAGTCATCATCTAGAGGAAATCGATATAGTTATTGGCTGAGATTATCACTGTGATTGCATCAGTTTGTGGTGCCTCTTATTGGCCTTCATATCGGCCCTTGTAAAGGAGACAATTGTGTTGACATTTCAATATATAAGTGATATATTGTTGCTGGGTTTTTTCTCCCTCAAGTGGAGGGTTTTCCCAGGGTATCTGCTATGTTATTGTGTTATTTTTGAATTAAATTTGTGTGCATTAAGTCTGATCATAAAACTAACACAAAGATCAATGAGCAGTTTTGAAGTGACAAGGTTTTTTTGTTGTCAATGAGCTTTGTGGGCAATATTGATCTGAATGACACTCTCTGAAGTGTTTTATAACTTTTGAGGTGTTCTCCAAACTTCTTGGAGAACAAATCTATTTATAGTAAGTCACCTAATTGGCTTCTATTATTCACCTATTACCTCAGTATCATATTGGCATGGTCAAATTTAGATTCTAATGTGTTTTGAGACTTTCTACAACTTCGGTGAGCTATTATTAAGTTATTTAATTAATATCTCATTAAAGTTGTCTAATCTTGAGAAATAATTAAAGGACAACTTAGTGTAATATCTCATAAGAAAGGTGATTAAATGTTGCACATAATGAATTATTTAATTTAAACCAAAAATAAAATGAAAAAGCGAAAAAAACACTTTTTTGGAAAAGAAAAAAACATTTTTTTCAAAAAGAACTGTGAAAAAAGAAAACACTTTTTTGAAAAAGCAACGAAAAAAGCTATAATAGGAGGTGTTGGGGACTCATTTGGATATGTTGAAAAATGATAATGTTATGTTGTCGAAATGGCTTTGGTTCTCTTCAATCTTTGAGGATCAAATCCCTCATAGATTTCTTGTTTCAGAATTGCAAGATATTCCCTAGCTAGACTATGGTGTGATTCCAACCAGGAGTCACCATTGGAGCTGCTTTAAAGTTTCAGTTTGGGTTTTTCACTATGAATATTTTGATGATGCAATAAGTCATTTGAGTTGTTTGGAAGCATGGTTTTAGCTTGCATTCACTTGGGATGCATATGGTAGTGATTTGGTGAAGTTTTCAGACTTATTGACTAGTTGTTTTGACTATAACAATAGGGTTTCAGACCTGCACCAGCCATCTAAATGCCAGTCTTTGAGGTATATTTGACATATCCATGATGGGTGGTTAGTTCTTTGATGTTGTGATACATATGGCGGGGACGGGGGGGGAGGGCGGGGCGGTGTTCTATCAATTTCTTCATGATCATATTTGTAACAACAAATATGTATTTGGTTTGAAATGAATTGTAAGAGCTAACATTGTTAACACTGAGTGGTAGTACCACTAGTGATCTTGTTCTTGTTACTTATTGTTACTTACCCCACTACATAAGTGGCTTTTGTTACTCACCCCAATGCATAAGCGGCTTTGTTACTCACTCACCACTGAAAAGTGGAAGAGTTGGCTTTAGATTTCATTTACTATATAAGCTTTCCCATTGAAAAGTGGAAGTGCCAAGCTAACCCCATTGGATAAGTGGATTACTTTCAACTGCTTCATTTGCAAGTATTATTGTAATCCCGTACACTGTATGCTCTCACCTCGCCGACACTGGGAACCTGGTGATCAAAAAGTGGAAAGGAAATATTTTTAGTAATTTCCATTTTGTTGAGCTAACAAGATTTTCAAAGAAAAAAGAGGGTGATTATTACAGTATGCAGGAAATGTATGAATGCAAAAAGAGGGTGATTATTACAGTATGCAAGAAATGTATGAATGCAGCGGAAATGTTTGGGGGTATATTCTTTTGTGTCATGATACATAGGTGGAATGGTTATTAGGATGGGATGAGGATGAGTTAGTATGGTAGAAGAAAATGAGGTAGAATGTAGGATAATGAATAATTTTTGTTGATCAAATATCAAATAATGAAAGTTATAACTAGGTAACGGAATAGATAGTGAATATGGGGTGGTAATGTGATAATGGGATGGAAAAGTTGTTTTCTTTGGTTATAATTGCAATCCTTATTTTGATGTAGCAAATGGCTATTATACACCAAGGTATGAGGAACCAGGGTGACATTGTATCCCTTACATGGACTTTGACTCTACAAACAAAAGGGTTGTTTTTATTCATACCAAACATACTAGAACTTTGTCGGATCTATGTGAGGAAGTAAGACTTAGAGCATGATAGGCCTAGTGCACAAAAGGTATGAAATGATCTTAGATCCAAAGGATGATTGTTTATGCAAGAAGCCACCTCAACACACACAAGGTAAGTATTTGCCATGGTAATATTATAAAAACATGCCACAAACATGCCATACGAAAACAATGACCATGCCCTATTCTATGCTCCTCTAGACACACCAAGATATTGAAACATCAAGGTCGTTTTGAGTAAGTGTTGGAAGGAGACAAAAAGATAAGTCAAAAAGAAAAAAGACCAACTGATAAAACAATTCAACAGCAATCATATCTATTGTCAAAGATATTGCCAACTGATTTTGCCTATTGTAAGAAGGATACATCTGTTAAGGCATGGTTTGTGATGATGGATCAAATGATTAGTTATTATTAGCAAGAGACGACCTATCAACTTGACAAGACACTATAATGTCCCCATTTTGGAGGTAGATTGATTTTAATTAATTAATTAATTAAGTTGTCCAAAATAATGAATTTTCATGAGGATGACTAATTAATTGTTTTAATTAAATTAAAAGTGGTATTAAGTTAATTATTTATAAGGTTATCAAATAAATCAATATTATAAGGTGACCTTATATTTAATTAATTTAATAAAGTGACTTGAATAAAATAATATATCATAAAGTCAATAAAAATAAAATAATATTCTAGAAGCTTCTTGAAGAATTGGAGAAAAAGAATAAATAGAGGGGTTTGCCTAAACTTCTAGACATCCAGATTTGAAATTGATATTTGATAATTCATCTTGTGGAGCCAAGGGTTTCTGCAGATGTCTTTTTGATCATAGGAAACGAAAACTTCCTATTGATAGCAATTTTGAGGGTGTGAAATATCACATGGATTATTGCAGTTGTGGGAGAGGTTACTTCAGACTTCTCATTGTGGCAAAATTTGTGGCCAAAGGCCAATTTTGAAGGAGGTTCGATTGGTGATTGAAGAGATCATTTTTCTTGCTTGGGATAACTTCACATCTTTAGCTATAAGGTTGATTTGCTTATTGTGATATTCAAATATAATTTTCCAGTCATCATATCAGCCTATGTGAGTCATGTTTTTGTTCATATGTTTCGATTAAGGAGGCCAATCATTCTGGGTATTGTTGCATTCAATTCCTATTGTCGAGACAATCATTTTAGGGGAAAATTGGAAGGAGTTTGGTGCTGCAATTAATTATCTAAACATTTGCCAGGCAAGAATAGGGGCGGCAGCTTAAACAATTCGATTTGGGCTTGGAGAATATTATTTGGGCTTGTTGTTGATTGCTATTTCGTCTCTCATCCAAGGCGCTTCATGAGGCCAGGTTCTTTGAATTTCTAGCAGCTTCTAGCATTGCATTTAGTATAGTCATATTTGTAGCTGTAGATGCATATTTACATTTTGATAGCACTTTGATCATGTTGTAATGCCAAGAGTCTTGGCCACTTTATATCAGCATTGTAGTTGACATTATATTTGCAATAAAGGAAATATAAGTTGTTGGTATGATATAATTGCAATTGAATATGTTATTGTCATTCATGATCAACTTATTAGTTTGCATGCCAATTGTTTGACAAAATGTCAATTGGCTGGAAGCTCTCTTTTTGGCATAAATAATGTTATAATATTGCATACCAAGTGTTTGTATTAATGCCACTTGGTTGTAAGTACATAAATGCCATCCTAGGTTGCATCCAAAGTGTTTGTCATAATTTCTAGTTGCTGTAACTGCATATTGCAAGTAGTTTCAGTCATCTATATGCATCAAAAGTACATTAAAACAATTGCATTTCATCTTAGAAACACTCATAGTTGTCATTGGCAATCGTTGATACCATTGGAAACATTCAAAAAAACATCATTGGTAACAAGAAAGTCAAAATAAATCAATCTAAAGTTCTTATTAGCCTATATCAGCTTGCACATCAACTTTTTGACAAAATTCCAAAGGCAGCAAAAGAAGATTTTTTGAGTCAACTTGGGCTAGGCTCATTACAGTGGTATCAAAGCTTTGATCCTGCCATCTTGGAGGGTTGAAGTTCACATGAGAGGTCATCATAGATACTACACTCGCAGAAGAGTAGAGCAAGAAGGTAATTGGCAAGAGGATAATCCGTTTGAAGACATAATCCGTTTGAAGACATACCATTGGAGGAAATGGGTGACATAGCAGATGATGGTCCACCAAGAAATGAAAGAAGAAATGTGGGAAACAATGGAGATAGAAATGGTGAAGATCTTCTTGAACGAATGGCTCGGGCTTTTGAGGTGTTTGCAGCAACAATGCAACAGCAGATGCAGCAGAACAGGGTTGTAGAGGAAAATAGGATGCAGCACAACAGGGTTGTAGATGATAATAGAAGCATGGTTGGGACACCTAGGGCACATCGTACTCCCTCACGAACAGCAAATAGACCTACTCGACCCACCTTTCTGAGGGAAGAGCAGGAGGGAGAAAATGTTGAAGAAGATGAGGAACCAAGTTATGCCGATGTGGTTATGGCAGCAAATGATGAGTGGGAGTTGTTGACACCTCAAGTGTGTGAGTGCACGAACTTTGACAGATTTGTGAATCAAAGGATTGAATACTATAAGTCAAGGCAAGGGCGAAGACCTCGAAACCAAAATAGGGAACTCAAGCAGGCTACTAACAAGTTCACATTACCCATGTTTGATGGTAGTGGAAAGGTTACGGCACAATCATGGATTCATAAGTTGGATACTTTCTTGTCACTTCGACCCATGACTGAAGAAGAAGCAATCAAGTATGCCACCTTACATTTGGAGGGTGTAGCACATGATTGGTGGTATCATGGGCTAGTTACATTGTAGCATAGCCGGATCACATCCTATCACGAGTTTGTGGATAGATTGGTTGAACGCTTCGATAGGAAGGACCCAGAATCATACATCAAAGATTTGGCCCAGCTTAAGCAAGTTGGTAGTTTGGAGAGTTACATTAGAGACTTCCAGAAGCTATCAGTAATGGTTCCTAACATTTCAGAGAGATGATTGGTGGTGCTATTCATTGAGGGCTTATTGGAACCTATGAGAGGATGTATAAAAGCCTTTGATCCTCCTACACTTCAAGAGGCTATGAAAAAGGCTAGGAGTATGGAGTTCACAGCACCAAAAAGCAAGAGCTCACATAAGGATGTTCCTTCAACCAGCAATGAGGATTCTCAACAAATTGCTGATAAGGAAAAGAAATCAACAACCATGGTTGATGAGGAGACACAAGAAGAGTTAAGGAAGAAGAAATTATGCTATTGGTGTAAGGAACCTTATAACAAGGATCATGATTTCCCTTTGAGACCTAAGGGCAAGGCAAATCGTTTTATGTGGGCATACTTTGTGGACTCCGATTTTGATGATGTGGACCAGCAGGTTGCTGCAGAAGTTGATCAAGATGAGAAGACATCTGCTCCCATGGTGCTTCTTGCCAATGTTCAGGATGAGACTGCATTCAGGTTCAGAGGGACAGTTGATGAACAGCATTGCATCGCTATGCTTGATACTGGTGCAACACACAACTTTATAAATGGGGATTTTGTAGCTAGGTGCAAACTTCAAGCCGAGGATTTTGATGGATTCAGAGTTCGAGTTGTTGATGGATATACCCTCACATGCACTAGGCGGATTACTAATCTCACTTTGATGTTGAACAGCTATGAGTTACATTCTGATTTTTATGTGGTCAACATGGGTGAGATGGATATAGTTTTGGGCATGAAAAGGCTCCAGGACTTACCTTGGAAGTATTTACCCTCGATGTACCTAAGATGGAGATGTCCTTTGAGGTTGATGGCAGGAAACATGTATTGAGGAGAATTACAGGTGGGGGCTTGCATTCTGTCTATTTCTGTAAAGGGCTGGACAGAAAGAGAAAAGAGAAGGTGATCCAAGAGAAGCATGAGATGATCTTCAATCCATTGTTTGAGGATGAGGCTACTTGGTTATATGACAATCCACTTTATGATTTGGATGTTGATCACTCTCTTGATTCTAGCCTTGAGATGAGCCTAGACGGTAGCATTTGTGATCCTTCCAGTGCATCGAGATTGCAAGCAGAACTCGTAGAGGAGATTTCAAAGGTGTACATGGTGAGGAGTGCGTACAGTTTCACTTTTGATTCTCATGTACATGATTTATTCCGGATGCATAGTTCAAGGGTGCATGTGATGGATAGTTTGGATGATAGGTTTATCTTGCGCGAAGATTGGAGGCAAGGATGGTTAGTCTCTTGGTGATGCGGTTGAGTTAGTTCGACAGATTTAGTTTGAGCTAGTGTTGTAGGAGTTGTTGGATGATGACAGGGACATTATGCAGTTCTTCTTGTGGCATCCTGGTGGTGAATTGCTTGGGAACAAGCAATTTCAGGAGGGGCGGACTGTAATGTCCCCATTTTGGAGGTAGATTGATTTAATTAAATTAATTAATTAAGTTGTCCAAAATAATGAATTTTCTTGAGGCTAACTAATCAATTATTTTAATTAAATTAAAAGTGGTATTAAGTTAATTATTTATAAGGTTATCAAATAAATCAGTATTATAAGGTCACCTTATATTTAATTAATTTAATAAAGTGACTTGAATAAAATAATATATCATAAAGTCAATAAAAATAAAATAATATTCTAGAAGCTTCTTGAAGAATTGGAGAAAAAGAATAAATAGAGGGGTTGCCTAAGCTTCTAGACATCTAGATTTGAAATTGATATTTGATAATTCATCTTGTGGAGCCAAGGGTTTCAAAAGATTTCTTCTTGATCATAGGAAACGAAAACTTCCTATTGATAGCAATTTTGAAGGTGTGAAATATCATCTAAATTATTGCAGTTGTGGGAGAGGTTACTTCAGACTTCTCATTGTGGCAAAATTTGTGGCCAAAGGCCAATTTTGAAGGAGGTTTGATTGGTGATTGAAGAGATCATTTTGCTTGCTTAGGGTCACTTCACATCTTCAGCTATAAGGTCGTGTTGATGTGTGTTTTGTGACCTACACCAAACAGCAGAATAAAGTGTCCAACGGCTACTCTATTCTCTCTTGATCAAAGTATGTCGCATGCTAAGATTGCGAGAAAGTTCATACGTTCAACTCCAAGGTTCCTTTATGCAGCAGAGTAGTCTCAGTAGGTTCGTTGTGTTTTGTTGGTATCACAAGGGGACTTACGCAATTATTCGACAGTAGACAGCAAACAACAGATTAAAGAGTTTTCACGTGGTTCGAAAGATTTGTCAAGTGCAAGCTTCCTAATACTAACCAGAAATATATTGAATTTAAATGGGTGCAAGGATAAGAGATGCTATAATCTACTCTAAGTGTGGGAGGTGATGATCGGCTTCAGCAAACTTCAACCAGGCTTCGCTTTTCCTCTCTTCAGACAACCTCCACGAAGTCAGTGCAATCTTCAAGGGAATAACGAAAAGTATTCAAATCACAACTCAACATAAGGACACCATCATAACAATGCATGACAACAAGTGAATCGCAATTGAAGTTAGGTTTGAATGGTTCCAGTTGACCACACAAGGCAAACCCACCGTCAGTAGGCTCGCCAGTGGTATGGATTAGACGAAGCTTGCTTGAATCAAACACTGCATTCCACAATTACTAGCTACTTGCATGAAATGAAATTTATTCTACTTTAAGATCCTACTTGAATCAGAAGGACGAAGAAACCTTGCTATCTGCTCACAACAAAAGACGAGACCATCATCAATGAAAAATCTTCTTATTATGAGTGTTCACAACAATTTCTTACAAAGTTTTCAATGGAAAAACTTTCCTTCTTCTTCAAACTATACTATGCTATGAAACTATGCTAACTCTAAGCTGTCTCTCTATACTCTATGATCTATCTCTCTAATCTCTAATCTCCTAATTTTCTAATGAGGTACAAATGAGGGGGGGATGCCCCCTTTTATAGCTAGCCAAGTCCAATGGACGGCTCAAATTACAATCAGATGGATGGCCTAGATCGTGTCACCTCAGCCATAAACAAGATTCACCCTAAAAACTACCACACAAAGAGGAGTGGGGTAATAAATGAGCCAAGAGATTCCCACTCACTCCCGAAATAGCATAGGCAATTAATTCCCACCATCATCTAGAAGATTCTCATCCAGAAACGCGTTCCCACTGTTCTGCTCCTTGACTGCAAACTCTATGAATCTGGCCAACACTGCTCCAACTTCTAGGATTGAGATGGCAGGTACGTTCAGCTGTTTGATGATGATCTTCCTCCTTGTTGTCATTGCACCTTTGGTTATGCAGAGTATGCTAGAGAACATCTTGTTGGGTCACTGCTGGAGAAGGACTTCACACCTGGGAAGAGTTCCTCTATTTTGTTCTTCAATCCATCCCGTTGTCATTCTTTAACATTGAAGCCTTTTGTTCATTCCTCATCCTTAGCCTTGAGGGCGTTTTAGTGCTTGAGGATGATCCTTAATGCCTGGGCCTTCATCTTTTTCTCTACTGTGATCTTTGTCTTGGACTCGCCCATTTCTTCCTTGCCACCAACCTCTCTGAGTTGGGTGCATATGAGACCTTCGTGGAGCAATTCCAACATGTAACTCCTCTATGCTTGTTCCATCAACTCAAGTCATTAGACTTTGGTCCCGGTGTTCATCCTGCAAAACCAAAAGAAAGAGCATCAGAACACTTATAACATAAATTCACTTCTCACTTACCTGATCCCCATGTTCTTATTTCCAAGGCCTGATTGATCTCTGGATCTTGACAACATTCATCATTTTTTTTTTCCAGCAAACTTTGCCTCCTTTATAACCTTTCATCATGGGCGCATGTTGATGTGCTCTACTTCATTTTTGCCTTAGGAAATTTTCTTCATCTTGAGGGTGCATTTGGGATGGTGGTGTTTTATTTCTCCCTTAGAAAACTTCTCACCTTGATGTCTCTTCCTTGAATGCAGTTTTGGAGTTTGCATTTGCCATCTTGTGCTAAAGGCTCGTTTGCACCCATCTCCTTAAAGGACGCATTTGAGGGGTCAAGCTTTTGATTTTTCATGCCTTAGACATTTTCTTGATCAACTTACTCCAGTTCTCCAAGTTGGGCGCATTTAGGGTGCCGAGCTTTTATTTTTCACAGACTTGGAAAATTCTCATCATGATTCCTCTGACTTGGGTGCATATGATAGATGGAGGTTTGATTTTGTGCCTTAGAAGTTTTTTTGCTTCCTCCTTCAAGTTGGGCGCATTTAGGGGATCATGCTTCTGTTTTCAAACACTTAGAAAAATTCCTATCCCCTCCTTCAAGTTGGGCGCACTTGACCCCTTGAGGTTCCATTTTCTCAAACTTAGAACAATTTCAAATCAACCTCTTGACTTGGGCGTATTTCACCCCACACTTTCAATTTTCATCACTTAGAAAATTTTCTAGCTTCCACTTCTAGCTTGGGCGTATTTCAGGTCCTCTACTTCTATTTCCACACCTTAGAAAATTTTTCACTAACTCATCCAAGTTGGGCACATCTAGGGGGTCCTCCTTTCATTTTTCAACACTGAGAAAAAAATTCTCTCCAACTTGCTTCATCCTTCTAGGCGCATTTGAGGTCCCCTGCTTCCACTTTGACGTGTCTTAGGCGTTTTCCAATCCTCTTCACAAGCTAGGCGCATTTTGAGGATGGTGCTTCCACTTTGAAACACTTAGAAAGTTTTCTCAAACACCTCCTTGACTTGGGCGCATTTGACCCCTCATACTTTCATTTTCAATAGGTCGATTTGCATATTGTGATATTCAGATATAATTTTCCAAACATCATATCAGCCTATGTGAGTCTCATGTTTTTGTTCATATCTTTCGATTGAGGCCAATCATTCTGGGTATTGTTACATTCAATTTCTATCGTCGAAACAATCGTTTTGGGGGCAAATTGGAAGGAGTTTGGTGCTGCAATTAATTATCTAAACATTTGCCAGGCAAGAACAGGGGCGGCAGCTTAAGCATTTCGATTTGGGCTTGGAGAATATTATTTGGGCTTGTTGTTGATTGCTATTTCGTCTCTCATCCAAGGTGCTTCACGAGGCCAGGTTCTTCAAATTTCTAGCAGCTTCTAGCATTGCATTTAGTATAGTCATATTTGTAGTTGTAGATGCATATTTACATTTTGATAGCACTTTGATCATGTTGTAATGCCAAGAGTCTTGGCCACTTTATATCAACATTGTAGTTGACATTATATTTGCAATAAAGGAGAGATATAAGTTGCTGGTATGATATAATTGTAATTGAATATGTTATTGTCATTCATGATCAGCTTATTAGTTTGCATGCCAATTGTTTGACAAAATGTCAATTGGCTGTAGGTTCTCTTTTTGACATAAATAATGTTATAATATTGCATACCAAGTGTTTGTATTAATACCACTTGGTTGTAAGTACATAAATGCCATCCTAGGTTGCATCCAAAGTGTTTGTCATAATTTCTAGTTGCTGTAGTTGCATATTGCAAGTAGTTTCAGTCATCTATATGCATCAAAAGTACATTAAAACAATTGCATTTCATCTTAGAAACACTCATAGTTGTCATTGGCAATCACTAATACCATTGGAAACATTCAAAGAAACATCATTGGTAACAAGAAAGTCAAAATAAATCAATCTGAAGTTCTTATCAGCCTATATCAGCTTGCACACCAACTATTTGACAAAATTCGAAAGGCAGCAACAGAAGAGTTTTTGAGTCAGCTTGGGCTAGGCTCATTACAGACACATCCTATTGATGTGCCCCTTGATCAACACATACATAACTTATCACCCTATTCATTCGTTCTAATTTCTCATATTATATATTCTTATCTTATATTTCAATATGTTAATACATTCTATATTTACTGTGTACCAAGTACATATACTACATCCCACACTATCTATAGACAAGCCTCACACTACTCTAGCTTGTTGGAAATCTCTGACAAAGGTTTCACACCCATTGTACTTTTGACATTGGGCATTTGGCCAAGGTTTGGAATCATATTGAATCCAACTAACATCTATAGTACTTGAGTTTTGATGTCTACTATTATTTTTTCTCTAATTACAAAATCCAACTAGAGACGCATCTTTAATCCTCTGCAGCTTTAGAGATATGGTGGGTGGGTTTGACTGTTCCCCTTGAGAGAAGAGCACCTAGGCATTCTTGTTCTTCAAATGGACAATCCAAATGACAATGCCTTGTCACTTGACAACTCTCACATATTATTTTCTTTGGATGGTTGGCCTTGGTGCAACCTTCTATCTTACAGCCCATGCATGTCCTTACCCTCCTCCTTGGTACCTCTCTTCTGTCTTTTCATGATCCAGAACATGTCCCTTCTCAGATTTTGCACCTATCTTGCTTTACTATCATCACTGGAATCAAATTCATCTTTTCTTCTCCTTGTACAAAAAGGATTTTTTTTTCACTTTCAACTTTTGTTTTATAGACTACACTAACAAACTGCTAGGTGCAATACAGACGTATAATTGAAATCATAGATCATGAACAACATAGAATACATACAAAGAACAATGCTTTTATTGCACAAGGGCATGTAACAAATAAGCCCCACTATTTTGACACTGGATATGCCATTTGTATGACCAACAGTTGTAGGTTAAGAAACCATTTCACTAGCTGTTTATAACTATTAGTTGAAATACACTACCTTAGACGTCATTTTATCAAAAATTTGATGAAATCAGCTACAAAAACATTTACTAATGGTAACATAACTATCTACAATATTTTATTTTTTTATCTATATGTGGATAGAGATTTATCGAAGTACATCTTTTGGTTTATTTCAGCATCTAGAAAAATATATCTTTCATTTGATAGAAAAAAGGGACATTTTGTGGGCAACCTCTCATACAAGTAGTATACCTGATTCTGGACTTTGCTATATTTTGTTGGCATATAAAAGCAATTATGATTAATTTCATTGTGCATGTGAGATCAAACATAAGAAATCATTTCAATGTTTCCATTTCACAGATTGTAAAGCTTGAACCTAATTATGATGACTGCATCTTTCAAAGAAACACCATCAGATGTAATGTGTCATGTTTGTAAGGTTCCCCAAAGAATAGTTGTTGTTACCAGGGAAAATCCATCATCTTCTCCTTTCTTTAGAGAATCTTCATTGGGAAGAAGATGGGAAGTCGCCAGCTCCAATTTAGTCCAAATTTTGGCAGCCTTGCTCTACAAGGAAATGTTTCAAGTTAGGTTGCAAATTGAAATAGAAAGAAAGAAATATAAGAAAGAATAAATGAAATATATAAATATCCTTTAATAAGAAAATGTGTTAATCAGCTGAGAATATAGAACAAGTACACATAAAGAAAGGAATTGCATAAGACAACTCATAGCTAGTTTGAACGTATAGTTTTCAAATATAGATGTAATCTTTTCAAGTCTAAATGTAAAGTATTAGTAAAATTAAAATAGATGTTTCAAGTAAAACAGTTATTAGCCAGTTAGAATTCTGTTATGTCTAAAACGTCTAAAGATAAGAATGTCTTGCTAAACTCCAGGCAATAAAAGAGAAGTGTCTCGAAGATGTTAAAGAAATTGACCTTCTATGGAGTTCAATGAGATTGAAGTACTGGCAAGAACAATGACATGGTAAAAAAATAAGACATGATTATCAGTTTACTTTGTCAACTGTTGGTGCTCTAGACCTTGTTATAAGACACAAAAGCAAGCCACAAAGCAGTACAACATGAACTTCCCTGAGGGAAATTTATATGTCCTGTACCTTATCCCACTAAATCCGTGATTGGGAAGTTGCATCATTCATGCTTTGCAACTAAGAAAAATCCTAGTTTAATAACTCAACATAACATTCAGGGATATAAACAGATTTTAATAAATTGCACTTATAATCCTTGCTACATACCTGTACTTCTTTGTCACTGCTATTCAATCGCTTGTGATATGCATTAATAAAGTCACCTCTTTCCTCCTCTGGTATGAAATCTCTAAATGATTCCCAAGCTAACCAAGTCATTGAAAAGAAAATAATTAGCTTCAAATTCCTAAAGAGATAAGACATAATTATCATGTTGTTCCACTCTAGTGCTATACCTACTCATATTAGTCAATAATGATGTCATTTGAGAGGAAAAAAACCATCCCTTTGATATTTATTCATTCAATCCATGTATAACTCATACTACAAACTCCTGTGCAACTGAGTGCAAAATGGCTTTTTTTAAATGTCAATAATGAATAGGTTTAGTCATTTTAATAGGACATAAAAATGGAGGATAATAGATATTTTTGTTACCATCTGTTTGCTTGGCATGGTTTTGGCTGAGAAAATGTCAGTTGAGTGTATACTCACTGAGTATATATGGAAAAAAAGTAGTGGAAAAGCATAGAGAATTTATGCAAGGTGGTGGACAAGGAGGAGGATCATAATGGTTAGAAACTGCACTATTATGAAGTGAATCAGTCGAAAACGACTATTAAATAATATCTGCAGAATATTTTTACAAGAAATATTTACTTGATAAATGAATCACAATGCATGTGTGGTACATAAAAGATATTTTTTCACATGAAAAGGTAAATGAAGTGTGCACAATATAGCACTGTATAAGCCATGCTATTTAATATTATATTACATACCATATTAACATGAGGGGATTTAACATATCTCCCAAAAAAGCTTTGATCATAAAACATCATTAGAAATTTTCAAAATGCCAGATAAATAATTCTATGTTACACTGACTCATTCCTTCCTTCTGCTATTATGGTGTCAACAGAATGATAACCAGCAGAATAATGCCCATAATGCACAAAATCCAGAAAATTGACTTGTCAAGAATTTATTTTTTTGCTATATTGTAATCACTTATCCAATTGTTAATTGTACTGAAAGTAACAACTGAGCCATGCAGTTGTTGCATACAATTATTATGATATAGATTAATACAAGCCGACTCATATTTTTCTTTAAGTACATCTAATCTGTCATAGGTGTCTTTAAGATTAACCTGTAATGAACTTCCTTTAGAAAAAAAATTGAAATGTAGATTCAACTTTCTGTACAACTATTGGTATATTTTTTTGTAACAGTATGAAACAACTTCTCACTAAATTTGTTGTACATTTTCCAAAAAACTATCATATTAATAACATCTGGAAAAAAACTCAGAAACAGAAGGTCAGTTGTCATAGTACCTGTCATTGATATGTTTTTTCACAAAAGTACTAGAATAATCAGTTTGAGTTTCAGCATTAAATTTTATGCATCTATGTTTTTGTGGCTGTTGCTTCTTCAATCATCAGAGGTCGAAACACATCAATTTTCTAATAAATCTGTGATTGATAATATCAGCATTATTGTTGTCAATATCATTGTAAGAGAGACTGTTTTCTATAAGACTTAACACTCCTTTTAAGAACTTTATAATGGTTTTGAGTTTGACAAATATCATCATAAGAGAGACTGTTTGCTATAAGACTTAACACTCCTTTTAAGAACTTTATTATGGTTTTGAGTTTGACAAGTCACCATTGAGGGGGCTCAGCTTCGCCTCCCCTGCATCATCTTTTTCGCATGCACGTCAAATGAAGATTTGAGAGAAGCTTAAAAAACAACTTAAAAAAGAATAAGGTGCTGGCCTATTATGCTCAAATTTATACTGAACTGGCAATTCTCAGCAAGGAAAGATGGAGTCAACAAAGGATTATGGTTAAAAATGTTAAAAATGGCATTACAAATGGTTCCATGATGGTTTCTGCTGCTGTTGTGTTGTACCCAAAATAAAAAATTTGTTTCATTAAGGCATTTTGATAAAAAATGGTTAAAAATCTTGTAAAATTGTCGTCAAAAGTCAACAAAGGTCAAAGTCTCTTAAAATGGCAATTTGCTATTCTTAGAAATTTCTGAATGACAAACGGATCATGGAGTTTTTCTGGGTTTATTGTCTAGAGGATACTGGCAAAGTTTGGGAAATTTTGAAATTAGGGTTTCAGGCCCCTATTTTTAGAAAAACCCTAAAAATAGGATCTTCCCAGAAATGGCTCAAAATGATTTTGATAGGTTAATCTTTCATCATAATCACATTGGTCCAGTCAAAATCATCAAAAACTCAATTTTGCTTTGGTGGGTCTATTTCACTTTTTCAGGAGAAAAGTTAGGACCTCTAAGGTCAACAATGGAAGATGGCCAGATACTAGGTGCCAAAATCTAAGCTTCAAACACTTCACAAAATAATCTATGGCGAAAGATACTTGAAAAATGGTGAATGGCAAAGCAGAATTTCAAAACTTGAAAAATGCAAAAGATAAAGTCTAGGAAAGCCTGGACGCCTTGTTTCAAGGGAGATTCTTGGCAGTCAATACCTTGGCCAAATTTTTAAATGTGCACACAGAATGGTGAAAGCAATCACAACAACGAACACGGTCACGTCGTCAACAACACAGTCAACACAGTCGGCAAGACAGTGAACGCAAAGCGTAAGAGTTGAAAATCTTCGAAAAGTTGCTAACACTGAGGCAAAAGCGCCCCTGCAGGCCAGGGGCACCCATGAATTCAAAGGCTCAAATGCAGTTATCAAGACTTGTAGTTTTGGAGGTTCTCTTCAGAATTCTCCCTGCTTCGCGATGAATCCAACATCCAGTTCACAAGATTGATCAAATGCTCGCAGACGAAGATCAAGCAGGAAATGCTGAAATCCAAGAAACTCAAAACTAATGAAGTCTATAGCAAAAAAGCGCCCCTACAAGCCAAAGGCACCCATGATTTTGAAGCACCAGTTTCAATTTTTAGCTTTTACGATCTCCAGCAGGCCCTCCTCAGAGTTGATCAGTCTTCACAATGAGTCTATCAACAAGTTCAACAGAGCAATAAAACATCTAGCAACGAAGATCAAACTAGAGCATTTCATCAAGAGCTACAAAGTGAAAATTGTAGCTCAAAAGAACAAAAGCGCCCCTGTCAGCCAAGGGCGCCCAGACTTTTGAGCCCTCAGAATCAACTTTCAAGATTTGCACAACTAGTCATCCTTTTCGGAATTCTTTAGGCTTTTCATTGAACATCTCAGCCTAATCACGGGATTCAGCAATCACTGGCAACGGCAAATCGAAGCACGGGAGATAAATTGGAGGAGTTTGAAAATCACTGAAAATTGGTTAACACTGGCAAACAAAAGCACCTTATCTCAAGAAGGCGCCTAGAAATTCGAGCCATCAAAACCACTTTTCAGGGTTTGCAGCTTCCAAGAACATCTTCTCAGATTTGATCGTGCTTCGTAGTGAATCTATCAGCCAAACCTCATGACCAATCAAATGTCTAGAATCAAGGATCAAACAGAGGCAGTTTATCAAGGAAAATGTGAAAATTTTCAAAAATATTCTAACACTGCCAAAACTTGATGCCTAAACTCAAGGCGGCACCCAAGTCAACTTGAGTTCACAAGTTTTGAAGACTTTCTCTTCCTCAAGACGTCCCAAAATTTGGGGGATTTTCTAGTTAACAGCTAATCATGCCAAATAAATCCAATATCAGGGTTTTGACGAGTTAACTAATACTTCCACCACCAAATGTTATTTAACAAGCATCTAGGCATCCAAACTTCATTATTTTTGCAGATTGATTTCAAGAGCAAACTCGCCATTTTCTCATCAACAAAATTTGAGGGATCAAACAAAGGCCATTTCTAGATTTCTTCGTAGTTTTGAACTCAGGTTGCACAGAAGGACATCTTTCTAGACTTCATATCTCCAGGCATCATTTTTCAGAAGCAGCAGTTCATACTCTTTAGCTTCTAGCGTTTTGGGTTCTCTTCTTTTTCAATCTTCTCCAAGCTTGGAAATTTTTCCCACAGCTTCCACGCCTAGGGTTCCTTGCATGTTCAAGTAAAATCAATCTTTTCACAGATCTGACCTTCCAGGTTCATTTAGCACAAGATTGGCCACAAAACCCACGTGCAAGATTTTTCCAAAAAAGTTGCCCAGCTACTTCCATTTTTTAGGGTTTCTGAAAAAATCATCATTTTCAAAAAATAGACAAACTGGGTTTATTCAGCACACAAGCGCCTACAAAACTCACTTCTTAGAATTTTTCGACAAAAATTGCTTCGCTGCTTCTACCTCTGAGGGGTTCTTGCATGTTCGTGAAAAAGTCATTTTTTCAAAAATCTGACACTCTAGGTTTATTCTGAAAGACAATCTCAACAAAACCCACGTCTTAGAATTTTTTGAAAAAACTGCCTCTCAATGAAGCTATTTTTAGCCTTTGTAAAAAAATTGTTCAAGCATAGTCATGTGCCCAATCATTCTTCTAGTTTTTCAATATGTAGTTCTCTCAAATCGAATTCAAGACCAAATTGGTCTTGAATCACGATTTCGTGAAAACACTCGACACTGACTTGCATCAATTGCATCCGATGGTTGATTTGGACAAATTGACAAGCGTAGACACCATCACACTTCAGAATTTTGAACAATACGGGTTACTTGAGGCAGCCTCTTTCCCCATCTCGGCACAAAATATCGAGTTTGTAATCGCTTGTGTCAAGCATTACAACCCCACTTCACGGGAAATTCAATCAGTGGATGGGCGAATGATTTGCAGCCTCAAGCCAAGGGACATTGAAAGGTGTTTTGCTATTCCACCATGTGCAAACAATTTGATTGTGTCTATTGAAGAATATGAAAAGGTGTTTAACACACGAAAGGAACAATGCCAGATTAGCGATGGTAGATTGGGCCAATTGGTTCATCCAATTCCCCACATTTTCCTACATTCGCGTATATTGTTTCTTAGGCAGTCCAACCATGCTACCCCATTATCCATCAAATAAGGTGGTATTCATGGAGTTCCTAAGGCAATTGTACGAGGTACACACTTTTCTGCATAATAAACGCAATTCTGCTACCAACTTTCCTTTTGAGATGGGTATATACAGGTGCACATCAGCAGCTGATGCCAAGTCAATGAGCAATGAAATGACGAAGTTTAATCTTAAGTTTCTCATAGAAAGGCACTAATATGACCCTTGGGGTCTCTTGGCAGCTCGCCTTGGCAGCAATTCTTCACATAAACCTACCATGGAGGATTTTTGGTTCAGCTGTGAAGATGAGTTCGAACTAAGCAGGCGCAATTATAGCAGATTCACTCTTTCACAGATCGTTGATTTCTTATCAGAGGATGTGGAAGGTTTATCAAATGATGATGGTGAAGTCATACTTCCCACATATTTTAGAGATCACATTGATTCACAACCACTTCAATCCATTGATTGGTATGCCAAAGAGAGCACCTCCATTGAGGAAAGGACAAGCCGGGTTGTGAAGAGCAACAAGCTATTCCTAGATAGCAAGAGGACGCGGAAGTTGGTCACTTCAATTACAGAGCCGCCATTGGTTTCCACCACACTACCTTCCACTTCCAGATCAAAACCCAAGGTTAAAGCAATACTTCATCCTGCAGAGGGTACAAAGAACTGCAAGATGTCAGGAAATTTGAAAGACAAGATGAACGTTGCTGATATAAATCAGCAAGAACAACAAATGGATACAGCCACAGATACAGTTGAAACAATGTCAGAAGTTGAAGCAGAGCCTCCCATCTTTCGTCACCACCGCAGCCTTCTCCAATTCACATTGACTTGGAGCCTAATTCACCAATTCATGACATCTCCACACCAACTCTTTCATTAGGAGTTGATGAGACAAGAACTAATCCTCCCAGTGAAGTTAGTCGAGACTCTTCGTCTTGGCTTGAGAACATCCTGGGTAGGAAGAGAAGAAAGCCTTCTTAACAATTGGACTTTGCAAAGTTTGACAATGTCTACCAAGACACATTTGACAAGAAACTCAAGAAGCAAGTCCACGCGTAGAAGAATGTTGGCAATGAGGTGGTCATTGAGATTGCTACACCACCAGTTGACAAGGACGCCAATGAGGTTGAGGCCGATGACTTCACATTGGTCAAAGCCAACATTGGTAGAAGCACATGTCAAGCTGATGTAGATCACTTTGAGGTTGTAGCAATAAACATAAAGGAGAGAGTGCTCAAGGATGGACAAGACAAGGCAGCCCTCAAGGCTGAAAATCAACAACTCCGACAGTACACCTCCAACTTAATTCATGGGACTTCACATATCACCGCTCTACTTCCATAGATGTTGGAGTCATCCACAGATCAAAATCAGCTAAGTCAGCTGGTTATATATGGGAAGGACTTAAGAGATTGGGTAGAGGAATTTGTCACCAAGGTTCATCCTTGCTGAGATGTACCAATTGAGGTACAATGCCCATGACCTTCGCTCAAGAATTTAGGATTCAGAACAGAGTATAGTAGAAATGAAGCCCAGAGACGAGATCACCATTGCTGACTTCAAAACGGCGTATGATAGTCACTACAGAGGAAAACAAACAGAAGCTTTTTACTTGGAGAGAACAACTCCTCTTCAAAGTGAAAACCTACGAAGCAATGTCTATAGAAATGGCTGAGTACAGAGAAAAGGTTGCAAGTGCCATCAAGTTCGTAAGAACTTTTGTGTCACAGATTCCTTGCCAGTATCAACGTGAAGATGGTGAGTACGTTGATCTCGATGAAGTGCAAACGGTGTTTGAGGACCTCATCCGTAGTAGTTTCAACGGTGACCCTGTTGACTGCAAGTTGAGTCAAGTTGCAGCCATGTCAGTGAGATTCGATGAAGTAGCTGGAAAGGGAAGAGAGTTTCAGACTCTAATCGTGGATGGCAAAGTGATGTTGTAGAGGCAGTGCATCGTGCTGAAGAGTATCAGTTGTCCTGATGCAGTGGTAGTTAACAGCTAGTTGGAAGACTTGGTTACCCAAGTTGTTGAAGAGTGAACTACCAGTTGGGACGTGGAACCACCTTCAAAGATAGGATTTAAAACAGCAGTTAAAGTTGACACCTTTTCCAAGTTAACTGACTATCTTCTTTCATGCATGTCTATCTTTGGAGACACCTATTGTACAGTTGGATTTCTTTTTAGTTTTAATCAATTAACCAAGGTAGCCTTTCCAGTTACCTTTGTTTAGACATAGGAATAAATCTTGCTGATTGGCAAGACTAATTGTTAACACAAGGAGATTTTAGGGTTCCCTACTCCTGTGTTTGTCTATAAATAAGAGCAATCTTGCTCATTATTTCTTAACTGTCATTACTATAACAAAATTGCTGAGCCTAAGTTCCCTCAAGCTTTGCTAGTCAATATCCGTTCACTTTGTTTAGTGTAATTTGGTTGACCGTATATTGTATGTTTGTCCTCTTGATACAATTTGCTGTCCCAAATGTGTAATTATTGATTGAGTTTGAGGAAATAAATCTTATGCCTACAGTGCTTTGATCCAAAGTCTCAAGATCTTTCAGCGGTATAGTTGTTTTTATAACCTTTATTTTGATCTACACCTCAAAAGTACAATGAGTCTTTGAGGGAATTTTGAGATCAAGTTTATCATTTCATGTTTTGTTTTTATAATCTTTATTTCAGCCTACACCTCAAAAGTACAATGAGTCTTTGAGGGAATTCTGAGATCAAGTTTATTGTTTGATGTTTTGCTTTTATAATCTTTGTTTCAGCTTTCATCCGAAAGTACAATGAGTCTTCGGATGCATTTTGGAAATAAGTTTGTTTAAGCTTCATGTTTACCAAATCATTCCCCATTTACTTCTAAATCCTCTTGCTCTGAATTTACTTGAGGAGATAGAAGCGATATAAATTTAGGCCTAGTTGTAGTTGAAGTTACAAAACCAGAGAAAACCTCAGCTGCAACGCAAAGAGTTTTATAACCTTGTGCTCTCAGCTGAGATAATAAGATAGGAATTTAGTTTACTTTTTCTTTTTACACATAATCAGCAAAAGAAGGAGCTTCCCCTCCTAATTTGAAGAGCATTCTAACTGTGCATAGCTATCTGTTTCCAATCCGCACACCAAAGGTGCGAATTGAAACGCCAACATCTTGTAGCTGCTATTCCCAAACCCTATTCAGCTACAGTGTTTTATCCTTCTTCTACAATAGGCTTAAAGGTGAATCTACATGGAATGGCTGACCCCACTTCTATCCTTGAGGTGGATCCTCCTATAATGATTGCTCTTGCCACAATTGGACACCTAGATTCAAGTCCTTTTGCACACCTTTCCTATGGCCTCATGTTGTGTCTTTAGCCTCCTCATCTTCTAGTTTAGCTCCTCATCTTCTAGTTTAGATCCCATTGTTTCCTCATGCCCTAACGATACACAGCTTCTATGGGGGTTTGCACTACTTCTAGGCATGGTGGCACTCATTTATCGACCACAAATAGTGGTAAGCCTATAAACAGTGCTCCTCTCATTTGGTGCTCTAAGCATTCTCCCTTAATTGTTTTTGGGTCAAAAGTTTTAGCTAAGGTGGCCCACTATATGGAGAATGCTATGCCTCTAACCCTATAACGTTTATTGGTTATGAGTAGTCGGCTTGTGGCTTGTGGGAATCGAAATGTTTAGGGGTATACATTGGTTGCATTCCCTGGGTGACCTACAGAATCAAAAATTTAGGTCTGAAGGAAAATATTTGGTGCTTAGAGGTGTCTCTAATAAAGCTATGGGAATAGACACAGAAAAGATGACTTCTTGCAAGGGGCAAGTTGCTTGGGGAGCTAGTTGTTTATGGTGGATAACCTAAATACTATTTTTATTATACACGTCATTATCAAACAAAAGATTCCAATAGGCAATAGAGTTTGGTTGCAAGCAAATCTTTATCACTTCTTATTTCTCAAAGGCTGATTGGAGAACAAGCCACCACTAGAACTGTGTTTGCAAGAAACGTATGCACGAGACATTTTTCAAATGCCTCATGGGTCGCATTGAGTCCTTGATCATGTCATCCCATTCGAATACTACCCCAACTACTTTCCAATTCATGTTGAACCACGTATCCAATGGTTGTTACTCACAGGGATGAATCGACAACATACTAGAGTAAACAAGAATGTAATTTATAGAACATGTATAGGAAGCATTCATGAACGCATAATGTGCACAAAATAATGGTACGTCATTCATTAATGCAATAGATACAGAATACAATCATATGTGCTATGTCAACATAAGTTGTGTCATAACATGTCATCACATTGTCGCCGACTACAATGAAACAAACATATATATAGTTGTTGATGGTGGTTGAGAACACCAACCATCGTCACTACTCGTTACAACTAATCCCATTGGTCAAGGACTTAATTCTGGACAACTTTATAGCATAAAATACTTTGCTACATACAATATAGTTTTATTTAATTACATTAAATGGCCGACTAATAACATGAACACTCTCGACCGACTACATCATCCCCCCCACAAAATAATGTCATCTTCTAGACGAAAGAAAACCAAAATGGGGACTACAAAGAAAAATGTTTACTGAGAAGGAGGGTGAGAAGGTACCCTTGGATGTACTGATGGTGTAAGGGTGGTTGTCGCTGACTATTGTTATTGTAGACGTTGGAGTTTTTGGTTGGCTGCCAGTTGTCTCTCCTGTGTTGTCTTCACCATCTATACTGCCTTTGAAAGTTTGGCCTTTGTCCTCTCAAGCTCCTGGCTTCTTCCCTCCAACTCCTTGTCTTTCTCCTTTAGTTAGCTCTCCCTCTCGGCTATAAGTCTCACTATCTCATCCAACTGTACATCTCGTTCTGCCAGGAATCTCTCCTCACTCAACTGCACATCATGTTCTGCCAACGCACTCTCCTTCTCAGCTACTATCTACTCAAGAGTCGTAGCTCTCGTATGCTCAGCGGCTATCACTTGAGCTAGCTGCTCCTGTGACTTGCGGATTTGATCCGCCAACTCTGCCTTGGTACTCTTGTGCCAACACTCTATCTCTGACTTTTGTAGCTTCTTCAATGGAAAGTGTCTATCGGCGCCACGAAGGAATATGTCTCTATAACTCTTCTCCACCCCATGGAGCATTGTGAGTACCCAACCGTGTCTCCCAACTGCCCTCGATCGGGTTAGTTGCCAAGCGGCCAACATCTCCTCAGTCTCTACCCCTGGCCATCCTCTCGAGATAAAGAACTGGAATAATTCGCTCTCGCACCCATGTTGCATAAAGGCCAAGATCCTCTCGGCCTTTTGCACCACCAAAGGATCAATCCCGATGAGGAGCCCTTGTCCTATCTCCCCCATCTCGTGCATGATCCGATTCATCCTTGCAAGTCGTTAAGATCTTTGTATCATACCAAGGGGGTCATGAGGGTCTAGTTTGCAGATTTGAAAGAGCCCCTCTGACTTGTCCTCACTACATTCTGCCTCCCCTAGCCATCTTGGATGTGACCCTCTCTATGTTGGCCGTGTCGGTGTTGTGCAGGTTGACCGTGAGGCTAGCCAAGTTGGTTGTGTGGCTAGTCACACCATCTATGTCACTAGTCCTAAGGCTCGTAGAGCTACTTGTGAGGCTGACTATGGAGGTGGTTGGGCTAGCCTCAAGATGAGTCAAGCGAACTACAGAGCCGGCTGTGTACTCATACTCGGCTATGTACTCGTACTCAACTGCCACCTACTCAATTGTGGAGTCAGTTGCTGTGTACTCGAGTATGGAGTCGATTGTTGCGTACTCGGCTGTGGAGTTGGCTGTGTACTCGGTTACCCTGGCCGTGGGGGTGGCTTTGTCTGTGAAGCCACCAATGGGTGAGTGAGCTCCATCGCAGTCGACTCACAAGGTGGCTCTGGCGATGGTGGAGGGGTGTCAGCCGCTACACCTATCTCTCCCAACCACACATCGAACTCTGCGTCCTTCACACCCTCATCCACTACAACTGGTGGCGGTACGACCACTGTCTATGCAACTAGTGGTGGCACGGGCATGACTGTCGATTGTATGGGAATGGCTAGTCGTGGATTCATTCCCGGCTCTATGAGAATCACCTCCACCTCTTTTGAGCCTGCGTCCCCCACCGAGGAAACCTCCTCCATGCTCATCTTTTCCTTTGAAGAGGATAGCTCTATGGCCTCCTCTACACTGGGTGTATGGTCATCTCCACTCTGCTCATGGTCATCCTCACTCTACCGAGGCAGTGATATGTCTATTCTCCTCCTCTTCGCTGGTGGTACCGAGTGAGGTATGTCATCGCCCGCTATCTAAACCCCCAAGTTTTCCCAATAAAACATGGTCGGCCAACCCTCATCTAGTTGACCGACTAGCTACAATCTGCCCCAGTTGTCGACTGATACCTGAGTGTAAATAGCATCCAACAGCAGCCCAATGGCATGCAACGTCATGTAAAAAGCCTTGTGCCGTAGGCACAAGAACTCTCTAATCCACTCTAAGAGTACTGTCACCCAATTATACACCTTGCCAGAATACAACCCTGTCATCAAGCTGATCATCCACACCAAGTTGTCCGATGCTCTACTCGCCCTAATCATTCGACTCTTAATTAGATCTAGTAGACACTTCCATTCGGCATTACCAAGGAAGTTCTTCCGCAATCCCCTATTGTCAGCACCCCAGATGCTATCCCTCTCCTCCTAGGTAAGATTGGATCTACACACCCTCGCCACTAGATTCTCCTTCATCTATCATGACATCTTCCTTGAGGGATTTACAGTCAAAGCCCCTCGAGAAGGTATCCCAAATACCCTAGTAAACTTTGGCGACCCATATGAGATCGTAACCTGGCATCCCCTGTAATTAATGACCGACTTGTGGCCATGTCAGTCGTAGTGGATAATCATCTACTGAGATAAGGTTCAAACTCTCGAGAGTTGAAGAAGGTCATCTGCATTGCTTTGTCTACTTGTGCCGTCTCCAATGCCCGCTTCAGGACGTGATCATCTTGAGTCGAAAGCCACTAGGAACGGCCTTTGTGCCGCTGAGACTCTCCCATGTGATGTTATCGGTTGTGACTACATCGTCGCTCTTCGCCATGCTTCCTGTTGCTATCCTAGGGCAAAATGGTGACAACCTTTTTCCTTTACTACTACTTGCAGTTGCCTTTTCCTACTGACAATAATAATCCTATGACACACAACACAGGTTATATAACCGATGCTCTCGACCGTTATAGCAACTAAATTTAGGCTGTTGTACTAACTTCTTAAATTCCTATGACGCCTTCGCCATATGATTTCCAAGACTTCTCAGCACTCTTCGTGTAAGAGTTTCCCGTACATCCTTCACAATACCCCTTACCCGTGCATCTTTTTGTCCTTCTTTTCTCTCCTTTGTGCCATACGGCCTTGTCACACCTTATGGAGAGATCACCTTGGTCTATATGGTGCCAATTTCCTACTTTCCTTTAGTCGTACATCGTATGGTACATACTTTAGCCAATCTATCTACTCCAACTATGATGTGTACGACATGAATTTTACTATTACAGTCTGTCTGTGTAAGGAGCGGTTGCCTAGTGAATTTTCGGCCTACTATCATGTGCTCCTTTCGTTTGATCAAACCCACTATGTGTCTTGTACGGTTGCCTCTATTTGGTGGTATGAAGTGGGCATGCTTTCTCTCGTGGCAACGTGTGATGGCTTCCTTTAGGCGTACGACAACATTTCTTTTAATCCGTATTGTGATGTTTTCCTCCTATCATGGAGTAGCAGACCGTACGATACTTGCTTGTCCACACTCTATAAGTCGTACAAGGTTTTGAAGTTTTATGTGTCGTACTCTAATCTTCTTCTTCAGTTGTACGTTAGGAAATTTGTTTCCCCTTCGTATGCAAGCTTCTTCAAATCATATCGTCTCCATATTCTCTTCATGTCGTATAGTGGTTTTATCTTCCCTTTGAGTTTTTTCTCTCCTTCGTGCAACTCATACTTGTCCCCCCAGTATGTCTTCTTCTTGCGTACAGTTATGAGCCCTCACAATTTCTTTGTACCTTTCTTCTACTCGTCCTCTAGAATTCCTTTATGACTTCTTTCTAAAAGCCACCCTCCTCTCGCTGTACTGTGTCTGCATACTTTTGTCATACTATATCTTGATCATGTCGTACTATGTTTTGATAAGATCACCGTCCTTTTTGCCGTATAGCCCTTGTTTCCTTCAATGCATTTTTTATCTAATGATCTTTTTCAGTTTCATAACAATTTTTATTTTAATATTTTTCTTTTCTGAATTTTTTTAAATTTACTTCCTTCCTTTACTTTTAAATTTTTCTCCTTGTATTTTATTTTTCCCAGTTTCATCCCTTTCTTTCAATTTTTCATTTTTTGAAATTTTCAATTCTCCCACTTTATTTTTTCACTTCCCATTTTTGACTTCTCCTTTATAATTTTTTCAATTTTTTTCATTTTTTAACTCCATTTTATTTTTTCCACTTTTTCTATTTTTCAACTCCATCTGTATATTTTTTCCATTTTCCGACTCTGTCCACATTTTTTGCTTCTACCAATTTTATTTTTTCCTTCATCACATTTTCTCTTTTGTAATTTTCTCCCATTGCCTCGCACTTTGACTTCCGAGGCGTACCGCCATTTGCAAAAAAACAGTTCTCTTATAGCACCCTTCTTCACAGCATGTTCCTAAGTACTGGGAATCAAAAAATTTGTCGACCAAGGGCGCGGGGCCCATACTTTTATAACTCCCATCTACATATCATCCATCATACTTTTGGTACTAGGTTATGTTTTTTCCATCCACGAACGGTGGGCTTACAAGATTTGATATCACTCGCTACAACCTCTATGAGGTTACCAATGTGGGTGGTTCTCGACCATTATCTCTCACATACTTAGCTAGGTCCTTATTGTATCCATCCACCTGGGCACCAACGAATATATCTTTCATTATCACTATCGATTTGAGACATGGTCCAATTTTTTCTAAGTACTCGTTCCAGTCTTCATCGTCCCACCATTCCTCTTCATCGCTTTCGGTCTGTTCTTGTCTTTCTTTTCTTTCTCTTTCTGCTTTTTGTGCTTCCTCATCCAACTCATAAGATACATATCCCCTTTGCTCGCCTTTGTAGGGTGCCTAGTATTTCCAATGGCCCCATACCCTTCTCCAGAGGGCGGGTGTTACGAATAGAGCATTGGTCAAGTGTCTATGGACTCGAGGCACTGTAATGCCCTCCACTCTTTTCTTTGCAAGCCTCTCTTCGATTATCTTTGCACCTCTTGGTGCAATCCAATCCTCCTCAAGTACATACTGACTTCTTCCTATTCCCCAGTCTTCTTCTTTGGTTTCACTTCCACTCATTTTCCAATCTTCTCTCATTGCATGAGCCAACATGTCGATGGCTATTGTCTCTTTTCTCTCCTAATATGGCTTGAGCTTCGACCCATTAATGGTGTCTAGTAATAGGGCACTGTCTAGATTCTATAACTTGATTGCTTTATTCTCGCAAACCTCCTTGATTTTAAAGGGTCTAAGCCACCTAACTTTGAACTTCCCTAGTTTGATCTCGTCACGGCCGTTATATTTCAAAACTAACTAGCCCGATCGGAAATTCATCTGGCGGAGATGTTTGTCGTGCCAAAATTTTCTTCTTTTGCATTGCCTCCATCACCCACTTTGCCATAATTCTTTGTTCGTCAAGCTTGTTGAGTTGGAATAACCGCTCTTTTAGGCTCTCTATATCACCCAATCTATTCTCGACCACTATTCCTAGGCTCAACACCATGTACTCAGTTCGCACTATTGCCTCTTGACCGTACATCAACTGGAACAGTGTGCTCGGTCATCACCTTGTACGTTGTATGATATGCCCATAGTACGACAGGTAACCTTTCCTCCCAGTCAACTTCTTCCACACCGCATGACTAGTGAATAATGGAAACTAGTACTTTGTTTGTAGACTCAACCTGGCCATTGGCTCTCAGGTACTACAAACTTGAGAGATTATGGAATATCCAAAACTCCATTGTCATCAACCGAATGACGTGGTTGACGAAATGCCCTCCTCAATCACTAGTGATCTATATGGGAATGTCATACCTTGTAACTATCTGCTCATAGATAAATCTTGTCGTACTCTGTGTAGTGTTGTGCGGTAACGCCCGAGCCTCGGCCCACTTCATCAAGTACTCGGTGGTGCCAACTATGTACCTGCACCGATGCAACTGGTTGACTTTTAGTGGTCCAATGAAATCTAGTCCCCGCCATTTGAGCAACTCCTAGAGTTGGGACGGAAACAATGGCATGTAGTCCCTTTTTAGAGGCTTCCCAACTCTCTAACATGTGTCACAGTCAGTCACCCACTCTCGAGCGTCTGTGTGTACCGTCGGCCACCACAATCTTGTCAAAAGAACTTTTCGTGTTGTGGCATTCAGTCCCATGTGTCCTCCAACCAGACCTTCATGTGCTTCCTTTTGTACGTTGAGAATTTCCTCTTCCATAACACATCGCCTCAAGATTTGGTTTGACCCCATCTTGTATAATAGCCCATTGATGAGCTGAAAAGTCTTGCTTTTCCATACGAGTTTCCTCCGTTTGGCTGGCAGCATTTCCCTAGGGAATGTCAACATTGACAGGTACTCTCCAATCTTTTCGTACCATGGGGGGAGTGTTGCAATTTAGAACAAATGGGTATTTGGAAAGTCTTCGTTCACCCCACCTTAGGCAGGTTCGCCAGACCAAATTCGTGACAACTAGTCAACAATCACGTGACATTTTCCAGGATGTATGATTATGGCGAATGTGAACTCCTATAGCAAGAGAAGCCATCAACTTACTCTCCCCTAGATCATGGGTTTGTTGACCAAGTACATGAGAGCCTGGTGATCAACGTAAAATGTGAAAGGTGTCACCAATTGATAGTGTCTAAACTTCTACACTGCGTACACCATCTCGAGAGCTTCCCTCTCCATCATACTAAAATTTTTGTCTGCTTTCGACAACAACCGACTTACAAAGAACACTAGGTGATCCAACCCCTGTACTCCTACTTGCGCCAGTATTGTGCCGATTGCAAAATTGAAAGCATCCATATGCACGTGAAATTCCTTGTTCCAGCCTGGGTATGCCAGTATCGGTGAACTAATTAGCCATACCTTCAATCCATTAAATGCTTTCTCTTGGTACTCTACCCACATGAATGGTTGTCCCCTCCTAGTGAGTACGTCGAGTGGATAGGAAATCTACACAAAGTTCTTAATGAACCTTTGATAGTACCCTACATGTACTAGAAAGGATTTTACGCCAATGATGTTCTGCGAAGCTTTCATCTATACAATGACCCTTACCTTGTCTAGGTATGTCTTCAATCTGGCTTTACAAACAATGTGTCCCAACAACTTTCCTTGTGGTACCATGAATTGGCACTTCTTCGGATTCAGTGCTAGTTGAGCTGCCCTGCACCTCTCCATACATTCTCCCAACGCTTTCAAGTGCTTCTCCTTATTGTAAATTGATCAATCATCCAAGAATGCCTTGAAGTTGCCAAACGACATTTTTTCAAAAATATGCAAAATTATTCTCTGAAAAGTAGCTGACACATTACATAACCCGAACGGCATTTGGTTGTATCGGTACACTCCATCTTCGACTACGAACATTGTTTTCAATTTGTCTTCCTCGGCAATACTTATTTGGTTATATCCAAAGAACCTATCCATGAACAAGTACATCTCATGACCTGCTACTTCTTTGAGGATCGTGTCAGTGAAGGGGATTGGAAATGGGTCTTTGACTGTTACTGCATTCAGACTCCGGAAGTCCACACATATCCGAATTTGTTTGGATTCCTTCTTCAATGAAATGACGATCAGTGACTCCCAATCGTTGACTTCCACTTTGAATATGATGCCCGCTTCCAACATTTTCTCAATCTCATCTTGTACCTTGGTGGTGTAGTTCTTGTTCATTCTGTAGAGTCTCTTCCATACAGGTTGTGCTCCTAGTACGAGAGGGATCCTGTGTACGCATAATTCTAGTGGTATCCCCTTCAAATCTTTGTACATCAAGGAGAGTGCATCTTTGTACTCCATGAAGATTTTGAATGCAGCCGCCTTCAATATGAGATCCCAATCATCACCGACCAAGATTGTCTTAGGCTTATCTTCCTCTCCTAGATTCACCCTTTTCATCTTTGGTTCCTCATACTGGATTAGTTTGTCGCATTCAAACTTGTGGGCTAGCGTATCATCCAGTTCTACTACCCCTTCTTTATATTCTTTGTACTCAAGTGGAAATGTTTGGTTGGTCGTACCATTATCCTCTTCCTCTATCTCTCTAACTTGTAGAATGTTACATTCTAGGTGGAACACCTCATAATCTTGCCAATGAAACAAGCCATTTAGGGAACTTGTCTTGTCCTCTGAGCAACTCTTGAGGTCAAGTACACCTTCATCGTTCGACTCAATAGCCTTCCTTCATCTGTATCTGACTCTCCCCCGTCAGATTTTGATCCAAAGGATGCCAATTCTTCACTTATGGCTTGGTTCTTCAGATCTATGGCGTACTTTCTCCTGTTACTTTCAATCAAGAGTGTGTTCCGCTGCTAGTTGTGGTTTGCCTTGGCGGAAATTAGCCATCCCCTCCCAAGTAGTGCATCGTACACTTTCTTCTATGGTAGGAATGACGACAAAGTTCAAAAGGAACTGTTGTGTGTCGAACATTACTTTTTATGCCATTAGTGTACTGAGAGGTTTGATGCCTTGTTGATCTAACCCTTACCAAGTGTAATGTTGGGGGCCAGAGAGCTGGCTTTCCCAAACACTTCCAAGTTTCTTCTGGTAATACGTTCACTCCTGAGCCTCTATCGACGATGGTGTTGGAAAGTTTCCTCCCCATGATTTGCATTTGTACAATGGCAAGCTTCCTCCCAATGTTTACTACAAGTAGCATTGGGTTTGTGCCCTCTCCTGTCAGTTGTGTTGTACTCTCAATTGAACCTTCCTAACGGTTTTTGTTGTCTTCGACAACACTGGTGAGTACTACTCTCAATTGGGGCATCGTCTGCAAAAGGTTTGTTACCTTGATAGGTATGGTTGTGTGTAGCACCTGTCATACTATGTTCTTCTCCGACTCTGACTACAACGACGTACTAGTTACTTTGTTGGAGGTTCTTCGTTCCTTGGCCATTGCCTCTTCCACTTCTGCCCTAGCCTCTCACAGTCTTTCTTTCTTTGTACGAGGGTCTAGATAGATAGCTTTCTTTGTCTGTGCTCTGGTGAACGCTAGAACCTCCTCGTCATCCACCTCCAACATATTTATAGCTTTCTATTTTAGGCAGTCGGTATCGTCAGGATCGCCTGGTGCACACCACTTACAGAGTCTTCCTCTCGTAACTTGATTATTTTGGCATTCCCTAGCGAAGTGACCCCATTCATTGCATTTTCGACACTGTATCATAGGTCTTTGTTGTCGTACTATATTTTGCTTCTCGGACCATTGTCATTGCCTCTTTTATTGTTTCAATAACCTCTAGGGGATGCATTGCTATTGTTCTGAGGCTTTGGTGGTGTGGTCGAAGGGGCTGACTATTCCCCTTGTGTGAAGAATACTTTTGTACTTCTTGTCTTCAAATTGTATGATCACTCCTTGATGGAGTGTCCCATAACTTGGCATATGTCACGGATGAGTTTCTTTGGGCAATTTGCCTTAGTATGACTTGTTTTGCATTCAATATACCATGGTTCTTTGGATTCGTTGGAATTCTTCTTTTCCGCCTTCAATTCCTTCATCATTCTCATCATGTCTCATCTGAGGGCTTGTACGGTTTTTTATTTGTCTTCACTACTCTCCTCTGTACTTTCATCATCATATGTTCTTTTCTTCCCCCGAGAGGTTGTCTTATTTTCACTCTTAATGTCCATCGCCCAATTGTAGGCTTCAACGTACAAGGATGGAGGTACCACCTTCATTTTCTTTCGCAATGAAGGAAGTAATCCTTCAATAAACCAACACTTCTTCAAGCCATCTATCGGTTGTGTCTCCAATTTCACTAACAATTCCTTGAGCCGACAATTGTAAGCTCGTACATTCTCATGTATCCCCTATTTTGTATTATAAATTGCAGCTACTATCTCGTTCTCATCTCTCAAGAGCATGAATTCTTCTTGGAATGCTTTCTTTAATCTTCTCCATGTGGCTCTCTCTACGGTTTCCAATTTTGTATACCAATCTATCGCTATACCTCTGAAAGTCGTTGGGAACGCTCTCAGCCAATAATCTATATCTTCTTGTCCATTTGCTATCCATATAGTTTCGCATGTCTTGCAATCTCATACTGGATCCTCTGACCCGTTCCCCGTGAACTTCGGCAATTTTTGCCTCTCCACACTTGGACTGACTGGCAGAGTTACCATCTTTCTTCCCTGATACCCTCCCTGTGCGTTGGACCTGATTGGACTATTTCTCTCGACACATTCTGGTGCCTTTCTTGTACTCATAGCCACCTACAAATCTTCCACATGTCCCCTCTTGGTGTTCTCTACACTTCAAGTCTCCTAGGGTTTGTTCCTATACTCCCTCAATCTGGGGGTCTTCAGTTTGGATCCTCCAATTCTTGGTTCTTCTTCATCTGATATGGGCAACTCTCGAATACGGCATATGCTATTTTCAAGTTCTTAATTCATTTTCATAATTTTTATATTTTTTTGTGTCTGCTACGGACGGTTGCCCAAAAATGCCTCGGTTTGCTTCTTCGACAAGATTTTGGTTCAGTTCGGCGATATCTTGGTTTATTTCAGTAAGGTCTTGATTTGCCTCTTCAACAATTTGTTTCAATCTTCTTCATCTATTTTCTTGTTCTTTTAATCTGAGTGATCTTCGTACTCATTCCTCGGGTGTTTCTTGCCCACTTGGTGTTTGGTTCTCATCCTTGTTGGGTCATACTGGCATTAATTTCGTGGAGTACACCTACGACTAGTGTCACATTCTTCCTCCCAGTTGCTTCTCTCTTTGTACCGTTGCAGTATATGTTGCCTTCGTTGTTCTTGGTCACTCTCATCCCAAAGGTCTTGCAATATAATGTAGTGACGTGCAATCAACCTTAGTAATCTGTTGAGGAGGTGGTCAACCTCTAGGTTGACGTGCAGGTTGTCCCAGATGACCGCTTGAGGGACCTCTCGCCTGAGAGCTTCCCTCCGTACGTGATCCCTCAATGAGTCTTCTCTATCTTCATTGGCTTGTACCAGCTCTTCGGTTGGCTGACCCATTACAATGCCAATCTCCCATCTATGTGATGTGTACAAGGGTTCAATTCGGCAATGGCGCCAAATGTTACTCACAAGGATGAATTGACAACGTACTAGAGTAAACGAGAATGTAATTCACAGAACATGTACAGGAAGCATTCATAAATGCACAATGTGCACAGAATAATGGTACTTCATTCATTAATGCAATAGATACAAAATACAATCATCTGTACTATGTCAACATAAGTTGTGTCATAATATGCCATCACATTGTCCCCAACTACAATGAAACAAACATATATATAGTTGTTGACGGTGGTTGAGAACACCAACCGTTGTGACTACTCATTACAACTAATCATGTTGGTCAAGGACTTAATTCCTGACAACTTTATAACATAAAATACTTTGCTACATACAATATAGTTTTATTTAATTACATTAAATGGCCGACTAATAACATGAACACTCTCAACCGACTACAACGGTCAATTAAGACAATTTGTTTTGATAAATTTTGATGATATTTTGGTGGGTAGCAAAGTGTGGAAGGACCATAGGAGGTACTTGAAATTGATCATTGAGATTCTAGAGCAATGGAGAATCTAAGCATGAGTTTGGTCTCACACAGATTTTATACATTAGCTATGTCACTATTGCTCAAGGCATGAAAGAAGATAAGAACATTAAAATTCTTCTAGTCTAGGCATTCCTCACTACAACTCAATTCAGAAAATTCTTTAGTCTATGCAGCAATAATATAAGGTCTGTTGAAGGGCTTTCATATACAACACCACCCAAAACCAGGCAAAGAAAGGAGCTATTGCAGGGGTAGATGGAACACTAGAAGCTTTTGATCAGCCTAAGAAGGTAATCAGCTCTTGTTTCATATTCTTCATTTCAGATCTCTCACATCCATTTGTGGTAGAATGTGGTATGTCAAGAGAGGTCATTGGGGCCATTAACCCAAAAGGGGGGCTCCATTGAAATTGAGAGCAATAAGTTGGAAGATTTTGGAAATGGTTCTTCTATTTATGACAGAGGGATTTTGTCCATTAAACCTATTGTGGTGACACTCAAACCTCACCTAGTTTATGAATGCCATGGGGTATGTAATGTCCCCATTTTCAATGTCCTTATTCAGGCTAGTTTGGTTTTGATTCACTATTTTTAGTAAATACTATATTTAATAACCGGTTCTGGCAGTAGTACAATGCAAGGTTTCATGTTTGGGCAATGTGTCGCAATTGTCAACTAAACTCTAATGTTTTGTGCTAGTTTGGTGATTTGGAGTATTTACTATTTTTAGCAATTGCTATAAATAGTAAGTCTATTTTCGGTAACTGTTCTTGGCCAATGCTACTTCAACAATGTATATTTCTTGTTTGGGCATTGGAATGGCTAAGGTTCGATTTAATTATTATTTATATTTCTCACTTAAGTTATTTTAATAAAGTTTCTATAACTTAAGTGAAGGGGTCAAGGGGTCATGTAAAAAGTACCTTGGAGCCTAATGTAATGACTTAACATTGTTTTAGAAGGCAACAAAAGCGAAATAGTTTCCTTATGAGCATAGACGCCCAAGGGAGATATTTTGAATTAAATAAAATAGAAGGGACTACTTGGCCTAGTTGCACAACGTTGTTTTAAAAGAGGGGCCATGTATTTCAAGTGGATGCCTAGAAAAGAGGTTTATTTATCATTTTTAAAGGCTAATGTTATGCCTCATAAGGTGGGACATCTAGTTTGGGATTAATGTCAATTTTAAATTAAAAATCAAAAGTGGAATTTTGGAGGCAAAAAGTTGGACACCCCTCTTGGGGTAATTTCATGTCATTTCATAAAGTGAAATGAGAGGGAAATATATACAAACTCAAATGCAAGTTGCCCTAATTCTTCCCTCACTTTATAAACATGAGTTTGAGCTCTCATTTGCATATGGATATTTTGGCAACTTAAGGAAACTCTGTTGAAATGATTCTTGATTTTGATTGTAGCTGATTGAGGATAAAAACCCTCATTTCTAGCACTGGTTTCGGTGGTGCGAGATCCACCCTAGTTGGTTGGTGTTTTGGCTTTGAAATTCCAGTGTTTTATGTCATAGACCTGCCCCTTAACGCAAAATATATTTGATGTTAAAACTTGCGATCTTGCATAGAAGACCACTAAGAAGCATTAACATGGCATTATGATAATCCTACAAATCGTCCTTCATTAACAGCGATAGGAGGAAGATATAAAAAGAATCGAATTACCATGCACAAGTAGAATCGGCGACTAAGAGAAAGGATAATATTAATCTAATTTAATTATCTTTAAGGAAAGATTACAAGTAGTTAAGTAATTAATGAAAAGACATGTCTTCTACAAAAGGACATGACTATCTACCCCATCATGGGTATAAAAAGGCAAACAATTCAAAATTGAAAGGCATCGATTAAGTTTGAAGAAGTAAATTCACTATAGCAGAGTAGATCAAGGTGCCATCAGGAGTCATCGGTCTTCAAACTGGCTGCATATTTAATTGATAATATTCAGACACTCAGCCTTTTGACCAATCGCATGAGTTAAGAGATTATATTAGAAACAGCAAAGGAGATAGTCAACAATTGATTCCATTTGCATATGCATGAAATCTGATAGACAAATCTAAAACAGCATCAAGATTTAGTTAATGTCTTGAAAGAAGTTATTCAGAAAGAACCATCAGCAAGGGCCGCCTCAATTGCATGAATTTAAGGAATCATATCTGAAACAGCAGATCAATATATCGCCCAGTTTCCAGTCTTGAATCATCCATTATTTCAGATTTATTTCAAGACAAATATGAAAGACATAATCCTTATTATCTATATACTTAATTTCTTCAATAGTACAAGCTGGTATAAACAATTAAATACTCGTTAAGTAAATCAAGTGCACCAATTTTATCAGTACTCTAAATTATTACTTATTGTCATCTGATATCTGATTAAAGCTAAGATAAATTTAACAGTAATTTCATAAAGGGACATCACATTTTATCTTGCTGTTGGAGCATTTTTGGTGTGGATAGAATGAAGATTTTCGTAGTTTTCTGATGTGGGTTTGGAGCTATGGTTTTGGTATGTGGATTTCTTGATTTTGGTGAAAGTTTGCTGCTGTTTACTGCCTTTTCTGAGCTCTGATACGAATTTCCAAAGGTCTGAAACTTCATTTTCTGAGCAACTGGATAGGGCAAACGTAAGTATAATTTTGTGGTGCTTTGGAAATTACATCTGGGTATTGTTTCTTTGGATTCTCCTTCGTTGGGCATCCTTTTCAAGCTGCTATTTGAAATTTATTGGAGAGATGGTGATTTATTGGAGCTAGTCACCTACCTTGGGATTAACGCCACTTTCTGGGTATTGGGGCAGCAAGCATGTAATTCTGGTTTGTGCATTTCTATGGTGAAAATTGTTGCTGATGTCGCATTTTCAAGTTTGAAATATGATTGTTAAACTTCAGATTTCAGTTGTTGAGTTGCAATGTTTAATTGTTAATGTTTTGTAACCTTATTTCCTTAACTTGTTCATGAATATTTCAATGTATGCACTCAATGATATAAATGGAAATCAAACATAAAACCCTTTTGCAACTTCTGTCTTATTCTGAAAACAATACACACAAAAACAAAAAAAAATCAGGGGTGGCCAGTACAGGTAATTACTCTAATGGAAATGTTTGAGCAAATACCCAATCTTGTTACATATTCAGTGTTGTGGGTTGCAAGCATCTTTATAAGAGACAATCCCTCATTACAAGTGAAGGCATACCTTAGTGGTTTAATTCCTATTATGAAGAATCATGCAGGACCAGATCGCTCAAAGGAAATGTGTATGCAAGTGGCTTGTTCTGTATAGTAATTGTGCATGACAAGTTCTTTGACACTTCAAATGTTTATTGAATGCAATGATCTGCCCTCACTAATGAGATCCTTAGAGCACGATTTTACAAAATACATAGATATCATATATTTGGCAATTGATCATATGAGGGAGGTTTTTAAGCTTCAAAGCTTTACTCTTGTAGATGAAATCTGTCAATTATTTACTAACAATGGTGTTGATTTGCTTTGGAGCCATATACAAAATTGTGAAGATCATGTGAAAAGTCAACCTTACATATTCTCACAAATTCTTCATTTTCTAAATATTCACCGTCAAGGAGGCGCTAAGTGTTTACATATACCTGTTCAACTTCATAAGATAGACAGATTTTTGGAAGTTCCTATCATCTTGTAATTCCAAATTCTACATCAACAAGATGAACCATGGTGAAACTTTACCCAAGCATCCTAGTATGATTATCAATCTTCAATGTTGCAAATCATGGCCAATGGTATATTTCTTCAAAGCCATTTAGTGGAGGCTACAAAGACTTTGATGAAGTCTGTTGCTTCATCACCAAATAATATCAACAAAATTCACAACAAAATATAATGACAAATATATGATGTTTAAGTCACAGTAATAGGACTCGCCAGGACTCGACGAGTCCCGAGCCGAGCACCCATGGCTGAGTTCTAGGAGCCTGGACTCGGACGCGGCCGAGTCTAGCCGCGTCTAGGCCGGACTCGCCGGACTCGCCGGATGCATCGCGTCCAGGAGAGTCCCGATGGTGCAGGAGCACCTATGGAACAACTGGCAGTTTCCTAGGTAAAGAAGACACCTAGGGGGTGAAATTTTGTTTTTGCTTTCATAAGGTCTTATAGACCATTTTGTGTTGAGCTTTAGGTGTTTTTGGTCTTTGGGAAAGAGGATGTCAAGAGTTCTAAACGTTTAGAGGCTCATTTTTGCTATATGGTGAAAAGTTGTCAAAGTTTGCAAAACACAGTGGGTTTTATAATGTTTGATCTAGGTCATCTTAAAGGTTCGACCCATGAAGCTCAACTGCCTTGGAAGCCTATTTAAGGCATGACTCGACCCTGAGGCAGGGTTAGAGGTTTTATTTTGAAGTGACATTTTGTGAAGCTAAGGAAAACAGCGTTCAAGAAAATAGTTTTCTATTTTTTTGTTATCATATTGATCTTTAATGGAGTAAATGTACTGTTCTTTGTTTGTGGAATGTAGTGTTAATACTATACCAGTTTAGAGTGACATCTATTTTTCTTTACTAATCTTTTCATCTTTTATTTTGTAAATAGACTGTTTTCTGTTTATTTCAGGCCTGTAACAGGCAGTTTTGAAAGTATGGAGTCCTAGAACACCTTCCCACCGTACAAATTGTACGGCCCTTTGGGATTTGTGTCTAGGCTCCCTCATTGTAAATATGGTAGCATTTAGGTTTTGTGGCAGTGCAGGAGATGCTAGCAAGGCGATGCCCTAGGTGAGCCAGTGCAGGTCCGGTTGGGGCAATCTTGGAGAAAAAGAATCATAACTTGCAGGGGAGTTGAGATTTTGAAGAAATTCTTTCTTGTGAATTTTGTTGGTGGTCTTGGCTATGCATGGTGATCAAGAGGAGCCTTTATCAATTCATTTGATAGGAGAACTTTCTGACAGTCTTAAATCAGCCTGAGAAAACTTAGAAACCCTAGGTTTTTAACCATTTTCTGTGTTTGAGCAGTGTACGGGCTGTACAGGGCCAAAACCCTAAAAATCTTTGAGGCATGGGCATGAAAAACACAAACCCTAAACAAAGAGTCTTGGTCCTTTGGTGGGTTTAGGTTAAAATTGCATTTTACCCCTGTTCAGAGGCCTAATTGGGGGCTCAAGGCTTGTAGCCTTTTCAAACCCTAGGAAGGGATTAATGGAAGCGATGGTTAAAGGGAGTCTTGAGGAAGTACAAGAACCCTAGTTAGAGTCCCTTGAAGCTTTTTAAATGTGTTACACCCCTGCAAGTTATCAAGTTGAAGGTGGAGTGAACTTGGTCTTTAAGGCAGAGTAAGGGCCAATGGAGAATATGTGGTAGCACCAAGCTTGGCTTGGTAGAAGGGAAGATTGTTGATAGGAGAGAGGTTGGTCAGACAAACTAGGGGCACCTAGTCATGAGTAGGGGCCTATAGGTTAGATTGGTGGAGCAGCAAGGCACCAAGGAGGTCTTCCAAGTGAGACCTAGAGCAGGAATCAGTGATTGATTCCTCCAACCCCACTCCCTATCACCCGAGCCCTGGACGCAGCCAGCGATAGCAAATGAAAAAGCCAATACAAAAACATAAAATTAAAGTTTAAATTTGTTTTTTTTTTGTCTTATATTATCTCCCCAACCCTAAAAGCAGCCTCATTTCATTCATTTGGAAAAACAGGAGAAGAGAGAGTTGTGAAGAAAAATAGGAGGAGAAGAGAGGGCAACCAGCAAGCTGTTGAAGACAAATCCAGGGTCATATCATTTGGGAAGCTTCATACCAACAAGGAGGTGCATTGAGAGCTCATTACCAATGATTGGGAGGAGTTTGCATTGCATTCCAAGCCAAATATAAGAGGTAAGTTTGATTTTAATTGGTTTTTTTTGTGTTTTTTTAACAAATAATTCATTGTAATTCGTAAAATCATTGTTTTTTTGAGTTTGCATTTTTTTTTTACAAACCCTACTTGCAACTTAAATATTTTTATAAACCCTACTTGTTATTGCAGCCACATTCATTTGCAAATCAAACCATATTATTATTTTCACAATGTCTCAAACCCCAGTCAGAAAAGACCCTGCTTGGAAACATGCTGAAATCTTTCCCGGAATGAAAAAAGGAGAAGCAAAATGTAAATACTGCAAAACAATATATCATGGAGGCATAAATAGATTAAAATACCATATTGCACGCATACCCGTCCATGATGCAGTGGGCTGCACTATAGCACCTCCTGAGGCTGTTCGTGAAGTGCAGGTGCAATTAGAAACTTTTGAAATGCAAAAAGAAATGAAAAAGAGACAGAGGCAGGAGTTGGCGAGTGTTGGAGTTGGACAAGGACTTGGTGCTATTGAAAATGCTTCTTCCATGCCTCCATACCGTCCTAGTGCTAGTGCTTGTGCTAGTGCTTTTGCTTCTGCACCAGCTATGCCTATGCGTACTCCTAGTGCTGGTGGCACTGCTACTGCTAGTGGTAGTGGCAATATTAGCATTGGCCCTAGAGTTTGTAAGTCTAGGGTGGACTCATATTTTGTACCATGCACTACTCCTGGTTCCCAACCGTCGCTTGAGAGCATGAGTTGGAACAAGGACACACATGATGCAGCAAAAAAGACAATTGCAGACTTTTGGTACTACTGCACCATTCCCTTCCATGTAGCAAGGTAATTCTTTTTCGTTTAATTGTTTTAAAATTTGTATTTAAATTTTATTATTTTAGAATCTAGATGTATCTCATTATCGAATTCAAATTTAAAGTTAAAAACTTAAAACGTTTCATTTTACAATACTTATGTAAGTAACTTATTAATTTATTTATGACATGTTTTAGGTCACCTTTTTGGCAAAACATGGTTGATGCCATAACCATATGTGGGGTGGGGTTCAAAGCCCCTACTGAAGATGAATTAAAGGGCCCACTTTTGACTCAAAAGGTGGCAGATGTGAAAGCACAATTAGAGGAACAGCGCGTGCAGTGGAGGAGGATTGGTTGCACCATCATGACTAATGGTTGGACCGATAGGAGAAATAGGACGCTGCTTAATTTCCTAGTTTCCTCTGGAGGTAATTGTACTTCCCTCAATGCATTGAAATTTGAATTTGATTTAGTGATTAATAATTTAATATGGCTGATTTATATTTTTTAATTTATTGAATAATTGGTAGTGCTTATTTTTTCAGGCGACACCGTCTTCATGAAGTCCATTGATGCTTCTGCCCAATTCAAAAATGCCACATACCTGTGTGAAGCTATAGAGGAGGTGATACCCGATGTGGGGGAAGAGAATGTAGTGCAAGTGGTGACAGATAATGCAGCAAATTATATTGCTGCTGGTAGATTATTGATGGAGAGGCACCCTACTATATTTTGGACTCCATGTGCCGCCCATTGCATTGACCTCATGATGGAGGATCTTGGCAAGCTCGCATGGATCAAAACATGTGTGGATGCAGCAAAAAACATTTGCAAATTTGTATACAATCACACATGGGTGCTTAACCGTATGCGGCAATACACGAGGTTGAGGGAGTTGTCTCGTCCTGGCATCACTAGGTTTGCAACAAATTTTATCACGTTGCAATCCTTGATTCGGTCAAAGGTAGCTTTAAGGTGCATGTTTACTAGTGAGGAGTGGTCTTCCTCATCCTTTTCTACAAGCACTATAGGGATTGCTGTGGCTAATTGCATTTTTGATGAGCAAGGGTTTTGGACACCAGTGGACAAGATTGTGAAGGTAAAATTTAATTCTTTATTATGTTTTAATTTTTAATCATATCTTACTTTTATTTGTTTATTTTCGTTCACACTTATTTGTGAAACATGTTTGCACTTTGTAGTTTATTCAGCCCTTGCTAGTTCTCCTACGAGTTGCAGATGGGGAGAAGCCTGCAATGGGCTACATATATGAGGGCATGAATAGGGCCAAAGAGGCCATTAGATCAGTCTATGGTGGAGTTGAGGAGAAATATCGTCCCATTTGGGATATCATTGATAGGAGATGGCAAAACCAACTTCATAGGCCCATCCATGCAGCCGCATGTATCCTAAATCCGGCCTTCCAATTCCGCCGTGATTTCCGTGTAGATAGAGAAATTCTTAGTGGGCTCTACTCGACGATAGAGCAGATGTTGCCCGCTATTACTACATAGATAGTGCACAAGATAGATGCCTTCACTAAGGCATGAGAAGACTTCTTTGCACGTCAAATGCGCAAAGATAGTAGGACAACATTACTGCCAGGTAAAAATATATTTAAGGGCATAATTTTCATCTTTTTATATTATAATTTATTATTAAATGTTGAACTTGAACTTGAAACCTGAAATGAGATTGATTTTGTTTCTTTTTCTCATCTCAGATAGATGGTGGGAGATGTTTGGTTCTGATACACCGAACCTGCAAAATATTGCCATTCATATATTGAGCCAGCCATGCAATTCATCTGGTTGTGAGCACAATTGGAGTATGTTTGAGCACATACACTCCAATAAGCGCAATAGATTGACAGTAGAGAGGATGAATGACTTGGTATATGTTCATTACAACCTTCGGCTCAGATATAGGAAGCTTTTTGACCACGACAACACCTCGATCAATCTAGAGGAGGTTGATCCACAGTCTGAGTGGATCACTGAAGCTACAAATGCAGTCTTTAGTGACGAGGACCTTGATTGGGTGGACCAGGCAAAGAGAGAGTTTGAGGTTGTAGCCATGGCTGAGGAGGCTAGAGCACGAGGAGACATTGCTGCTCTTGGTGAGAGTGGCATGGAGAGTCAGACACAAGCAGAGACTATGGCTGCAGCTGCAACATCATCCAGGACCCTTAGACGCCTTCGTAGGAAGGATGCTAGCTCCACTATGCCATAGAGTCATAGACTTATAGCTATTGTTTTGATATTTCATATTTGTATGGAACATTTGATGTCATGGATTTCATATTCCATGAGTTTTGTATACATTTGACTAATTTTATATATCTAAGTATGCTATTTCCTTCAGCAGCGCAACTACAATTTGTGTACTTTATACTTATTTGATCGTTGTATACTTGTGTATGTGATCAAATTTGCTTTTATTTGTGTTGTATTCAATAAAGGGTGCTTGAAACAAGTTTTAAATCCTTAAAAATCTCTAAATTTCTAGGGTTTTTTCAACTTTTTTTCATTTTGCTGAGTCTAAGTCCCGAGTCACCGAGTCCCCGAGTCGAGTCACCCTCGCCGAGTCCGAGTCTCGTAACTATGGTTTAAGTAAACTGGACGATCTGGTACTCTTAAACCTTTGGGGGACTAGAATGAAAATTTAGTCATCTGTAGAATTCTTCAGTCTCATGCATCTTGTTTGTATGGCAAAATCTCTACAATCACATGGAATCAAATCTAGGGATGCACATGGAGAGAAAATCAAATCAGAGTTTCCTTTGAAGTAGCAATTAGTATTATAGTTGAGGAAGGTGTGATTGAGCATAACAAAGGAAAAGATGCAGATTTTGATGGAAATTGTACACAAGTTTTTGTGCTACAGAATCTTCAATCATGAGCTACAATTTCTCATCTTTTAATTCTAGACCCCCAACTTAATGACTCTCAAGAAGGCCAAATGCCACTCGTGTCCATGCAAGATACTTCACTTGTAGCTAGCCTTATCTTTGGCATGTCATTTCTTAATCAAATTACTATGCATCAGCTGCCAACTTGGACATCATCGACTTCGCCCAAACCAACAATTATCAAAGCACTTCATGGAAGACTTTATTGGATAGGTTGCCAACTTTTTGAAATGTTCCTCCCTCCAGATAATTATTGTCTTGACAATGTATGTACTTACAAAGGCAAACTTTTATATTTTCAAGAAGGTGCAAAGTAAGTGGCTAGTTGCTTTGGCAGGGCTTATTTCATTTGACAAATGCATAACTCACCCCTAGCAAAAAATGTCAACTACAAATAGTAGGGAAAACAAAATGGGTAAACAAGCGAATTGAAGGAAACGAGAAGAAATATGTTTCAGAATGAAATTGACAAGGATTAAAAGGCTGCACTTGGGAGAATGTTGTTGCAACACCAACCAACATCTATCCCATAGGATAAAAAAATCAAGAAGTGAAGCCATCACAAAGTATCTGGTTCACTAGAGGAACTTACATTCAAGGGATGCCACTCAAGAAGAATCAAGTAATGCTAGTATTTGCAGAGAATTTCTAATAGGAGGAGATGGAGATGAACTTACAATTGCTTGAGAGCAAGAAAATTCAAGTAAGGTGGACTTGTCATGTCCCCTTTCTCCATAATCTATGTTGTAGTCCACAACACCCATTTCCTATCTCTAGCATCTCCCCTAACCAAACTTTTGTACAATTTCTTCCCCTTCATATCCCATGCATCTGCCTAAAGTCTCCAAAATTTCTAAGTATGAAGGCATGGCCAGTCTTCTAAATCTATGTAAGTCATTGACGTTGCATGGTCTCCCTTCCTAGCATGACTTTCCTCCCAAGTTCATTTTCTCTTATATCCCTATCAAAGAATCTGACTTCTTCTTCTAGACAAACCATTCATTCATCCCCCATTCGTTTCCTTTGTCTTATCAAAGTTTCAAACTTGACCCTGTCAGCATGCCTCCTACCCAAACTCCAATCCTTGACGAATGGTATGTATCATGAGGTATCTCTGACTCCCAAACTCTAAAACTCCTGCCATTTTGCACTATTCATCCACCTACCTCCCAACACGACCAAACCACCATTAATACTCAGGAGGATGACTCTTCTCCTAGCACATCATATAAATCAAAAATTGAACATGAAGAATTGTTAAATCATCTCAAAACAGATATACAAAATGAAATGGCGCTTTTTGAACAACAAGAGGCTCAATTAGAAAGAAACACATGTTTTTTGGTAGAATGGATTGAGATAGATCTTAAGATGCACAAAAAATTGGCATGAGTTATCTGGATGTGGAAACACATGATACTAGCCAATATCCCCTTCCAATAGCTCATATAGAGAAGTTGAACAAGAAGAAGAGGTGATGTATCACCTTGAACAAAACTAGCAGCAGCTTCTTGCAGTGCTGCAATTGCACAAGGTTTAATGTACCATCCCCAAAAATCAAGATGAGGATGATCAGTATGATGCATCAGGATTGATGCATCAGGATATGACTCCATGGAAGGAGAAAATGAATGCAATGATTATGATGCAATTGACCCAGACTTTCAAGATGAATATAGAGCTGATCCAAAACATTATGAGTTGCCCACTCACGAAATGGAACGTACAAGGGAATCCATAAAACTATCCCAATAGTCAAAGTTGCCATGTGAAGACAAGATAGCCTATGCAAATGCAACAGTGATGTAGGTTAGGAATGAATATCAGTTGAAAGATGAGCAAGTGCTTGCATGGCATGATACTACTATAAGATTAAAGGGAAATTGCATGGGCAGCAATAAGAAATCACAAAGGATAGAGAATAAGATCAACGACAACAGTGTTACAAAAAAGGTGACTAAAAAGAGGAAGGGTTTAGTGTCGCAATGCGTAGTGAAGAATAAAGAGGTACAAACAATTCATAAACATGAGGTTCCAAAAGGAGCAAATTTAAATATATCCCTATCAGAGAATCTGACTTCTTCTTCTAGACAAACCATTCATCCATCCCCCATTCGTTTCCTTTGTCTTATCAAAGTTTCAGAGTTGACCCTGTCAACATGCCTCCTACCCAAACTCCAATCCTCGACTAATGGTATGTGTCATGAGGTATCTCTGACTTCCAAACTCTAAAACTCCCATCATTTTGCACTATTCATCCACCTCCCTCCCTACACGACCAAACCACCATTAATATTCAAGTGGATGACTCTTCTCCTAGCCACCTTAAATCAGCACCCAAACATATGCCAAAGGTAGCGAAGTTGCTAGGAAACTCCACCCAGCATTTAAGCATATTTTGGTGCACTTTGGAGCTATTTTCGCCAAGCTTAAACCCCTCCAAGCCCACATTGTTAATGGTTAAACCACTTCAAAATTTACGCCCTTGTTTTGAAATGACAAAAATAACTTTTTTCTTAAATTTGTGATTAAAAATTAAAAAAAAGAGACACCTCTCTACTTTCAACTATCCGGATACGAAGATGAAATCAGTGCAAGGGAATGGCTTAGTGCTTGTGTATGAAGACAACTAAAGGTTGTCCAAAGGTAGCAGTAATTGATTTTCTTGAGTTTCTATAATGTCCCCATTTTCAATGTCCTCTTTTGGATTAGTCTGGTTTTGACACACTATTTTTAGTCAGTGCTATATTTGGTAATTGGTCCAACAAGCAGAGCAGTGTAGGGTTTCCTGTTTGGGCAATGTGTGGAAGTTGCCCGATCAGCTTTAATGCCTTGTGCCAGTCTTTTATGTGGGGTTTTTCGGTGTTCCAAGCGTGGCTTTCTATTTTTAGCAGGGGACTAGTCCAATGCTTACTGCCTACAGTGAGCTCTTTAGCATATCAATTATCTTTCCAGCTTGTGTCTTTGATGTTTTTACTATTTTTTGTACTTACTAAAAATAGTAAGTCTATTTTTAGAAGCTGGACCTGGTCAGGCTACATTCAACATCATTATTTTAGTTGAGGCTCTTGGTTGCTAAGGTTGGAATATTTAAATATTTGTTCTCCTCTTCAAAAAGTAAATTAAAATAAAGTTACTTTATAATTTTAAATTGAGGGGCGGCACAACATTGTTTTAAAAGAGGGGCCATGTATTTCAAGTGGATGCCTAGAAAAAGAGGTTTATTTATCAATTTTAAAGGCTAATGTTATGCCTCATAAGGTGGGACGCTTAGTTTGGGCTTAATGTCAATTTTAAATTAAAAATCAAAAGTGAAATTTTGGAGGCAAAATGTTGGACGCCCCTCTTGGATTAATTTCATGTTATTTCATAAAGTGAAATGAGAAGGAAATTTATTCAAACTCAAATGCATGTTGCCCTAATCCTTCCCTCACCTTTATAAATATGAGTTTTGACTCTCATTTGGTTATGAATGAATTCGGTTGCATAAGGAGATGCTGCTGGTTTTTGGCTAGGAGGTTTGAAAATCGGAGTTGTGGATGAAAACCCTTGACATCTTGGACTAGTTTCGGTAGTGCAAGATCTGCCCTAGCCGGTGGAGGAGTGGTTTCACCCAGAAATCACATTGGAGCTTCAAGTTGCAGATTTCAGTCATTAGAAATGAAGATATTTCAGCATTTTTTAAGAGTTTCAATTTGGGTTTGGCTTGAGTTTGCATCCTTTCAGTTTGGCATGGTTTTATAGGTGTTTGGTGTGTTTTTTACTTATTCTAGACACTTCAGTTTTTGAACCTGAACTTAATGATTTGCTCATATCTCTAGAATGGATTAAGTTATTTATGTGGGTATTGAGTCTAACTTTAGCTCTCATCAAGGCAATCACAACAAGCACTGGTTTGCATTTATTGATGAAGCATTGGATTTTTAAGGACAAGTCCACCTTCTACAGGGGACACCCTTTGTTGGGAAAAAACCTCAGTTTATTGCCTGCTGATGTATAGGCTGCTATTGTCTGATTTTGAGGTTTGATTGCAGTTGTTCCTTGACGTTGGAAAGCAAGATGTGAAGGGTCAAAGCCTTGGAACAATTCGTTGCATTTTGGGAGCTTTATATCTGTTGTTTGGTGCTCTTTTACCAGGTCTGAATGCTTAAGCATTTCTGAGAGTGTTATTTGTATCTCAAGGACTGTAATATTTCTGTTATTGAAATCAGTTTATAGAAAACTTTGAATAAGATCCTAGCTAGTGTGTTTCCCTTCTATTTTATGTCCTTGCTATATATTCTTCTTGCAATGTCAAAAAACATGAATGGTATACAAAACACAATGCAAAAATCCTATCAAACCAAACACAATTGAAGCAAGTGAGAAATCAGAAAAAAAAAATTTGGGGTCAGTCATTACAGTTTCATATTCAAGGACAACAAGAGCTTTTATAAAGTATCACCAAGGTAGAGTTTCAAAGTCAACGAATTCATCATGGTCAATGTTGATGTTATAGAGCAGTGTCGGGCTGCTACTTCCAGCACTTCTCGTCTCCTTGAAGGCAATTCAAATGATAGCCTTAACAGCTATTTGAATTGTAATATCATATTTTGAAAAGGCACGATTTTTGAAGGCTTGATCTCATGAAGTGGTGTGATCTCTAAAAGGCCGACATCATATACCTTATGGATGGGATTTCATTAAGAGACAATTAATAATTGTTATTAAGTGAGGCCGACCTCATTTATGAAGAGATGCGATTATTTAGAGTTATATCTCTTGATTGGAGGGCGACATTAAGGATCAAGGGATGCGTCTCTCCCTTTCCACTTGTATATATATTCGATGTGTTTCATTGTTCCATCATGCATTCCATTCCGTTCATTGTTCATCATAGAGATCGAAATATTCAAGTGCCAGTACTTCATCCAGGGCAGATCGATATAGTAGAAGTCTGAGTTGTTATCATCAGCAAATTGCATCATTATGTTTCTGTGTTGCATCATATTTTTGGTGCTTATACTTTTGGCCTTCATATCGGCCTCTTGTAAAGAGACAATTATTGTTGTGATTCAATATATAAGTGATATATTGTTGCTCGGTTTTTCTCCCTCAAGTGGAGGGTTTTCCTAGGGTATCTGCTGTGTTATTGTGTGATTATTTTGTATTAAATTCTGTGTCTTTAATCTGATCATAAAAACAACAGTCAAGATTCTAGTTTCAAGCCATCTAGTTGATATCAACAAGGCATTCATCAAATCCATTCATAGGGTTCAATGATTTTCACCCAAGTTAAAAGATAAAGCCAAATTTGCAAGTCAAGTGATTTTAGATTTTTGAAAATAACTTAAGTGGCAAAAGTTGTTATTTTTCAAAGGAGATGGATTTGAGCCTATTATTAGGCCTTTATTTTATTATTTGTTATAGAATTAGTTTTCTTTGAAGATGTTTTATTTCATCTTTTATGTAGATAGGGATAGGATTGCTTTAAAGCAATGTTTTTGGGGAATATTTTATTATTATTGTGTCCCTTCCATCTACTCCTGAGAGCTTATAAATAAGTACTTTGAGCACATAATTTGGAATGACAGTTGTCAAACTTATGTGGCTGAAATTGCCATTCTAACTTTGAAGTCAAGGGATTGTGTTTTTGTTAAAAAAAGAGAGTTGAAGTCAAACTTATGCTGCAAAAACTATAGTTCGACAGAAGGTATTTTCTCATATTTTGTGACTTCATAAAGTAAATTGAATTGAGTAACTCGGTCAAACTTTGAATTGATGTTTGTTATTCATTCATTAAGTAGTGACTTTGTATACTACTTTGCAATATATTTTTGTAATAATGTGATGTTCATCTATTTAACCATTTCCTATTTATATTAATTATTGGTCTTTGATTTAGCTAGGAGAAAAATGTCTCTATTTGTCTTTGAATTAGTTTACTCTCCTTTAAATCTAAAAATGTCACTGCATGTTTTGATTGTTGATAATTTGGCACTTGCATCCGAAGCAAAAACATAATCAATTAGTTGTTATATTTAATGCAAAACTCCACTAAAATCTAATATAGTGTGTACACTTGTAAAAAAATTGTGTACCAAGTTTTAAGTTTAGTTAGCGTTGGGATTAGGAGACATTCACTTTGCAAATCCTAGACAAGTTGTAATATTTTTATTTAACGTTATCAACAAAAAATTGTTGTCTCCGAGGAACATGAAGACGGTAGACATTGACACCCATCTATGTGCTAGACAAATTACTCATTATCTATTTATCCTCTCACACGTAACTGCAATAGCATTTAAGTCAAGAGTTTCTTTTGGGGAGATATTGAAAATCAGGTAATGATCAAGATGTGTAAGAAGGTGTGAGAACATCTTCTATTATTGGATCTTATTATAGATTTGGTGAACTTACCACAAAGCGCCTAGGATTGGGATCTTGTTCAATTTCACCATTATGATAGAATCTATAACATTTATAACATAGGAGGGGGGATGTAAGGTGCATAAGATGAGTTACTTACTATTCAAGGTATGTTGACCTTTTGGTGAGGTGTGAGATATCCTATGATAATTTGGACACCTAATTTTGGGTGTGTGGTATTGGCCACTTGTTTTGAAACACCATTCATGGTATCTTATATTCATCTCTCTAATATATCGGTGCCTTGAGATGGTAGTATTATTATGTTGTTGTGTAGGTCATTTGAGCACCAGTATGCCATTGGAGTTCAAAGGGATAAGCTAATATATTATAACATATTATCATTAATACAAGCTTGGGTCTCTTTGAGTGTGGATTTTTTCCCAAAAGGGTTTCTCTATGTAAATATTTGAGTTATGGTTTGCATCTACTTTATGGTTGATTTCCATTTCAATTTATAAATTATTATTTGTTATTGAATTTGGTTACATTTGTAATTCACCAAGCATAGATTGTATTCACAGAAATAGTAACTCCAAATAGGAAATCGAAACTTGCACTCAAAAATTAATTGTGGACTCGAATAGGAAAGCAAACCATAACCATGCCCATAATTTCGAGTCAAAGTGAACAGTAATTACGCACAGTAAATAATAGCCAAATCAATTTCTCCTTACAACACGGCTAACCCCTTCCAGTATTACACAGAATCACCAAATTAAATACAGTAAGAATGGGGCATGCATAAGCTACAGATTTATCATTGAAAATTGAGCACACAAAAATTAAGATTGAAATTGGCTCCTCTAGATATTATTATAAATGTCGGGACAATCTATCGAACATAGAGCCGCTCCGGAATGCACAAGATACCTCCAGGTTTCTGTCCATCAATCATACCAAATGAATGGCAATGAATTCTGAACAAGATAATACTATCTTCGCAAACCCCAATACAATTATCAAATAATGTCAATGTTCGCACCAAACACAAGAGTGAATGTATGCTTGCACGCAGTTCTTGAGATTTAAAGGAATGCTACTCAGAACAAACTCCGACATGATTACACTAGGTAATTTAATATAAATCATACTCTTACAGCAAGTAGATACAGAGCATCGGTTCAACCCGATACTACCATGGGCACCATTACTCAGTGTCAACACTCTAATGTTCACCTGGAATGACTTGTTGGTTGGTTATTCGATCACCTAGAGAGGACGTGGTTGAAGGATACCAATCATAATCTGGAAAGGGAGTGCTACTCGTGTGTATGCTTCAGGGGTTCTCGCCTTGGCGTGGATCGCGTAGATTGAGCGCTCGTCTGGCTACCATGCTACTCTCGTGAATGCCTCGATGAAGTGTTGAGTATGGAATGATGATCTGACAAATGTCACTTGTGCTGCCAAAGCCGCTAGGCTCAGCTTGGTTGCTGTGATGTGCACCCAACTCAGAGTTGTCAATGCTTTGCACGGTGGAACACTTCCTATACCGACGCCACCTGAATAACAATGATCGAAGTTTATGAATTGATAGGAGGATGCAAATAACGAATCCAACTCAAAGAGGCTACACACCTAAGCGGTTATGGTTGAACAGCTACGCCCTCTGACCATAATTAGAATTCAATTCCCAAATCCGTGATGCCTTTGCAATGAAAATGAACTCCTTAAATACTGAAGGATTTGCCTCCCGTAATAGGTCGGCCAAGAACGATATATTCAATTTTAAATATTATTTAATAATAATTTAAAATTATTATTTATTACTTATCATTTATTTAATATTATATTATTATTATTTATTATTTAAAATTCAAATTTCACTTTAGTGTTGATAAACACTATTTCCCGTCGGAATGAGATTAGGGCTCAATCGAGGACATTACAGTCCTCCTCGCTCAGATGTTGCTTTCCCTCAAGCAACTAAGGACTCGTGTCCACGAACATCGAGTCAAACAACAAGTGACGAAAGATATGATCCTGGGGGCATGGCCACTTGCACCAAGTCTTCCGCTTCTCCACTCTGATATTAACCCCATCAAGTCCATCATCATGATCCCAATTGATGAATGCACCAAACATATTGATACCTGAATCCCAACTCATTACACTTACACAGCCAGCAACTATCAAGTGGCAAATGTATCTTGAGAAGCTATCAACTCCAGCTAATCCCTTGACTCCAAAAGATCTCCCATGGATGTGCAAAACTCCTCTAATGACAACGAGTGATAAAGCCTCATCATTGTGCCAAAAGGGATGTTTCCTATCCCTCCAAATCACCAAAGCAATCACGGTCCTCTAAGTACCCACTAGGAGATCCACGTACAACAATGTAGGGCGGGCATCTCTTATCATAGCATAAGGCAAAGACCATACATCATAGCTTAGTTGACAAACAATTATTTGCAACCCAAAGTCTTGTATTATGACAATATCCTCATACCCAAGTTTATAGACCACTTGAGACTCCATTCCTCCCCAAGTGCTCCACTCAAAAGCAAATGCATGTATGATTTGTGCCATAAGTCCCTGAAGTAGGGCAGTCTCATGCTCCACCAAAGGGTCTTCCATACGATGGGGTTGTACCTTGTCATGAGTAAACGCCTCGAGTGTTCCACAAAGAATCAATGACCACCCCAAATTTGCTCCACCCCTATCTCCATTCACCCATGAGGGCATAATACTAGTGGCTGGTCCACTAGGTGTGTACTCCATCACACCATGTATGTGGTGAACCTTCGAATGACTCCCCCAAAGAGGTAATACCAATTCCACATGAAGCAAGATATGTGAACAAACGATGAATTTTGACTCATACCTCAAATCTAATTGCTTCACTTGCTTGGCTGCTATACGAGGCTCCTTCTTTGTGTTCCCCATGCCTCGTATCACCTTTGCCTCCTTCATGCTAGGGCCTATCAAAGCTTCATCTTTCACTCCTAAGGTAATATTGATCGTGGGAAGAGTCTTCCCTCTTTGATTCTTATGTGTAAATGCCACCAATATTTGGTTACGCAAGAATAAGGGATTGTTGATCCAAATCAGAAATTTTGGACTGCTGAAATACACTGTCATGTAGCCTTCAATCACTTCCTTGCACATTTTCTCATACTCTCCAACATGTGTTGACCCACTACGAGTTTCCTCATTATAACCCTCAATGCTGATCCCTTTGGCTGTCTTAGCATGATATGGTGCAGATATGAGTCTGTTGTCAGCCCCTACATCATACTCGTGTGGGATTCACCTCGATCTCAATCACCTTGTCCTTGTCCCTGATCAAATGTACGTATGCTGCCTTGGTGTCTTCCACTATATCCTTCAGTTCCTTCGAATCTTCAAGGCCGATGCTCATTCCACCTTGTCCCGTGACTGCCCTCTGTATGAATGCTTCAAGAACACTCCTTGTGCTATCCAACTTAGGCAAGGTTTGAACTCCCTCGTCCATGGTCACCTCTAAATGATTCCTCCAATCACCCTCCAGACTATGCTGTAAAGTGCCTTGCCAAATCTGATTCAAAAACCCTGATTTTCTGCCTTTGGAATTTTGACAAACACTTTGCTTGCAACCCTTTACTTGCTGGTTCTGAGTTTCAGTTCGCCTTGTTTTTGTTTTTGACTTGATGTAATAATGTTTAAATGCTTGCAAATGACTTCTAAGATGTGTATTCAAATATCTAAAATGAAGATGCAACTCTTTTTGTGTTTTTATATGCAAATACATGTCCTAAATATGCAAAATGTATACCTACAGCAACTATGCATTTTTACAAACATTTGGTATACATCCTTAATTAAGTACAAGTTGACAAGACAATAGCATGTAACTTCCTCTTCTCATTAACAGAATTGTGCAGCTGATTACAATAATATTGCCAAGATTCTTAGTTCACAACACCATGTATGCAACTAACATGAACTCTAATGGCAGCAACTTAACTTCTGATATAATGGAGCTACAAACTGATATAGATGTTTACAATGCATGAAATTATGACAAAGAACCTGATTGTAATGCTTCTCCTAATCGATGATGAGATAGCAGCCCTTTGCATCCAAAAATAGAGTCCTCAAGATCAAAATCGAACCTCCTACAAGTGTCGTCCCAGTTCTGATGTGTAGTCACCAAAAATAAATGATTGCAGCCCTTGATCGACCCCCACAAGCATCAAACTTAATCTCCATGGCTCCTAGAATGGAGCGGTTCATCCTCCAAGAGAAATCGATGCAAGCTTGAATTTCTGGAAATAAAATCGTGGACTTCTCCCTTGCTGCAGGTTGACTGAAGTTTGTAATCAGAAATTATCTCATCAAATCATACCACCCAAATACCTCAATGCTCATGCCAAAATCGTCCTTCAATGTGTTGCTGAAAATCTTCTATCAAAATATGATCAACCCTCCTTAATCGATTATTCTTCCTTCTACAAAATTTGGCCAATGGCCACTAAATTTTGGGCACAATGTGAAAGACTAAAATGCCTCTCACTCCAATCTAGTTAGGTCTGGTGTTACACAACCGAAACTAGCAAACTTAGAGAATTCAACTTCTCCAGCTATGTCAAGCATTCAAGCTCTCCAATACTCAGAAAATGTATTCAATCCAGGATGTTCTCAAATGCCCTCCAAAAGCTCCTTATAAAGAATTCACAAACATTTCGAGGAAACTTCTAAAATAAAATATTATTTTATTTCATTAAGTGACTTTTTGATATTATTTTATTTTTAGTCACTTTAATAGTAAATTAATTAAATATAAGGTCATCTTTTAAAATTTATTTATTTTATAACCTTATAAATAATTAATTTAATAAATTCTCCTTATTGCTCCAAATTGGGGACATGACAGTCCTCCCTTCCCAAAGATTGCTTGCCCTCTAGCAATCCACATCTACCAATCCTTCACAATTACCACAGCACCTGTCAACCACCACCTGGATCCCAAACGATCCTGCAAGGAACTCCGACCAACAACCACTGAATGCAACTGAGGCTCCTGTCACTGACATACCCTATCAAGCTGTGAGGCCAATCACTCGTCAAGGTAACTCCTGAACCCCAAACCTCAATATGCATACACCAAGTGCTGCAGTAATAATCCTCATACATCAAAGTGCTCCAAAAGCCATCTCCACCTGAATCACCTGAATTTGATTTCCTATTCTTCAACCCACCTCTCTGAGTCATCAGTGACATGGTCAAATCTTGAACATGTGGGTCAAGAGAGAACTGATGTATGCACCTCAAAGTGCAGTCAAGGTGAAATCCTCCTGCCTGCGCCAAATGGAACACCATGTGTATACCTCTACATACTGCCAACATCAGAAGGTGGCTCACATCCCAATGTCGGAAAGGTAGTATCATCAATGTCATCATCATGAATGCCATCTACTCTATCCATATCACCCACTGCCGCCTCTGATACATCCTGATGAAGGGAAATGCTCTCCATGTGTTTTATCGATACATCCTTGGATGCTCTATCTACTTTTCCCCCAAGCACCACTCTCCAACCACTCGCTGTCCAAAACTTGAGTGTCATCTTCTTGAAGTTTTGCGAGTACTCTCCCAATGAATAGAGCCACAAAATACCCAATATCGCATGTTGATCTCCCAAATCCACCACATAGAAGTCATCTGTGATGGTATAATTGCCAAGAGATACTCAATTGAGGAACCTTCCTTTTGCATGTCAACCTATGTCCACTAGCCACCATGATTTTAAACCCCTCAAAACCTTGAGTTGCTAATTTTTGCTTCACTGCTAAAGCTGAATCAATGAAGTTATGTGTAGCCCCGCTGTCAACCAAAACCATGATGTGTTGGCCATGTAGAATTCCTCTAATCCTGAAAGGGTTGACTGTAGGTGAACCGGCTAGAGTACCAAGGGAGCCCTTATTTTCTAGCTCCTCATTTGAACTACTGTTGTTCTCAACTCCAAGTTCATCCTCACTTCCTGATGCTACCTCAATGAGATGAGTCTTCCCTTTTCCCAAGCAACGATGTCCACTTACCCATTTCTCCTTACAATGATAGCAAATTCATTTCTCCCTACACTCCCTACAGAAATCTTCATTTGCTTTGTTCTTCTTATTGCCTTCCTTAGGAAAAGGTTTTTCCCCTGTATCTTTTGAAGGAGATGAGCTGTGGGAGGAAAATTTGTTCTTTTGATTGCTTGAGGATTTGCTCTTTTGATTGCTAGACTCCATGTTTCTAGCTCTAGTGATCGCATCCTGAAGGGAATCCGATTTGAAGGTCTTAATCCAACCGCAAAGGGGTTCGGATAAACCCTCAATGAAAAGCATCACCAAACGCTGCTCTGAAACATCAGTCACCATAACTACCAAACGCTGGAATGCTGAGATATAGGAGTCTACGGACCCACTCTGCTGGAGTTGTGCTAACTCTCTGAAGTGAAGTTCTAGATCGTTTTGATCAAATCTATCAATGAGTCTCCGTGTGAACTCCAAGTAGAAAGTGATGTTGGCATGTCCCAAGGTGGCAAGCCCATGGTACCACCACTCATGTGCCTCCCCATCCAAATGTAAGGTGGCATATTTGATAGCCTCAATCTCTGTCATAGTGTTAAGTTGGAAGTAGGTATCCAACTTTTGCACCCATGCTCTAGCTGTGCATTTGCTAGAACCATCAAAGGAAGGGATTGAAAGTTTCCCAACCTTCCGTTGTAATTCCTAGTTTCACTGCCCTCTATTGTTGTTCCTTGGTCTATTTCGAAGTTTGAGATTGCAAAAGTCTTCTAGAGACATGGCAGCTTGAAATTCATCTCCCAAAGAGTTGTACTCTCTCAAATAATCTGAAAATCCTTTCTCTTGTGCTTGCTGCTCCTGATTTGCAGCAACCTGTTCACCCAAGAATTGAGGCATGAGAGGCCTCGGAGTCACTCTACTAGCCGCCCTAACATTGCTTTGAGTTGTATCATTATTGTCATGACCACCATTCTGCCCATTGTTCCTATTGTTGTTTCCATTGTTCAAAAGTTGTCTGAGAATCTGTGACAACTCTTCCCGTCCTTTAGCCATTTCTTCCCTTAGTTCTTGCTGACCTCTTGCAAGATCACTAAGCATACGCTGCGTGCTTCTTTCCTCCATATCGTCAAACCGAACCTAGACCCCTTCTCAACCTTCTATAAGAGCTGTCAAAAGGACTTTGAATTGGAATGTCCCAACTCTCTTTGCTCATAACCCAAACAAGCTAGCAGGAACGAAAGCTCTGCTACCACTGTAAAGTGCCTTGCCAAATCTGATCCAAAAACCCTGATTTTCTGCCTTTGGAATTTTGACAAACACTTTGCTTGCAACCCTTTACTTGCTGGTTCTGAGTTTCAGTTTGCCTTGTTTTTGTTTTGACTTGATGTAATGATGTTTAAATGCTTGCAAATGACTTCTAAGACGTGTATTCAAATATCTAAAATGAAGAGGCAACTCTTTTTGTGTTTTTATATGCAAATACATGTCCTAAATATGCAAAATGTGTACCTACAGCAACTATGCATTTTTACAAACATTTGGTATACATCCTTAATTAAGTACAAGTGGACAAGACAATAGCATGTAACTTCCTCTTCTCATTAACAGAATTGTGCAGCTGATTACAATAATATTGCCAAGATTCTTAGTTCACAACACCATGTATGCAACTAACATGAACTCTAATGGCAGCAACTTAACTTCTGATATAATGGAGCTACAAACTGATATAGATGTTTACAATGCATGAAATTATGACAAAGAACCTGATTGTAATGCTTCTCCTAATCGATGATGAGATAGCAGCCCTTTGCATCCAAAAATAGAGTCCTCAAGATCAAAATTGAACCTCCCACAAGTGTCGTCCCAGTTCTGATGTGTAGTCACCAAAAATAAATGATTGCAGCCCTTGATCGACCCCCACAAGCATCAAACTTAATCTCCATGGCTCCTAGAATGGAGCGGTTCATCCTCCAAGAGAAATCGATGCAAGCTTGAATTTCTGGAAATAAAATCGTGGACTTCTCCCTTGCTGCAGGTTGACTGAAGTTTGTAATCAGAAATTATTTCATCAAATCATACCACCCAAATACCTCAATGCTCATGCCAAAATCGTCCTTCAATGTGTTGCTGAAAATCTTCTATCAAAATATGATCAACCCTCCTTAATCGATTATTCTCCCTTTTGCAAAATTTGACCAATGGCCACTAAATTTTGAGCACAATGTGAAAGACTAAAATGCCTCTCACTCCAATCTAGCTAGGGCTGGTGTTACACAACCGAAACTAGCAAACTTAGAGAATTCAACTTCTCCAACTATGTCAAGCATTCAAGCTCTTCAATATTCAGAAAATGAATTCAATCCAAGATGTTCTCAACTGCCCTCCAAAAGCTCCTTATAAAGAATTCACAAACATTTCCAAGAAGCTTCTAGAATAAAATATTATTTTATTTCATTAAGTGACTTTTTGATATTATTTTATTTTTAGTCACTTTAATATTAAATTAATTAAATATAAGGTCATCTTTTAATATTTATTTATTTTATAACCTTATAAAGAATTAATTTAATAAATTCTCCTTATTGCTCCAAATTGGGGACATGACATGTGCAAAAACAATGGATTATTAAAATGCAAGTCAAAATTTGAAATGACTTCATACCCTATGATAGGGCCGTCTTGATCATCATGTGTGCCAACTTCTATCTCTCCCTCGTTGGATCCTTCGGATTCGTCTTCTATAGCTTCTCCTTGGGTCATCTTTATGTTGATACACCCTATGGATGCAATCACTGTAGGAAGCTGGTATCCTGCTGTGTGTATGGAAACTGGTGCCATGCTTACCTTACCACAATGCTCATCTATCTCCTCTCCTTTATCCCTCATAGCAGCATAGTACATTTTACCCAAGGTGAGTAGATGGTCTCTATCCGCAAGCAAATATAGGTAGTTGGTCTTAACTACCATCCAAGCCTCCTTGAGAACATGCAATTCCTCAAAGTCATCATGTTTATCTAGAATCCTCCAACATAGTGCTGATATCATCTTATGAATATGCTCCAAGTGATGTAGAGTCAACCAAACCATACCTTTATTGACCTTCAGTTGACTTTCCAACAAATGTGCACTCATGCTTTCATGCCAGGTCTCGGAATGTGTCTCTTTCTCATATCTCTCTGACTCAGTCTCCTCCTTAGCTTTTTCCTCATCATACTCTATCAAGGGGAAGTCACACTGAGTATGGTTTCCAGTTCCAATGCTTTTACACACCTCCTCTGCTTGTCCTTTCAAGACTGCAAGGTTCTCCTGTGTGGTTGCATTGTCATCATAGTGCCCTGGGGAAGGGTCACCTTCGAAGCAGTGTGTAGAATCTTCAACCACATGCTCCTTCACAACTATGATATCTTCATTTTCCTTAAGGCCTCACAATGTCAACTCAATCCCAACCAACTCTCTAGGCTCATCATCATGTGCATAGGAAACTTTTGTTTCAAGCATATCCGAACCATGATGCAATGGAGATAAAAGAATATCAAGTGAACTCATACTTCCTTGATGTGAACTCAGCATGACCGGTTTGGTATCATCATTGATCCTTGGTTGTTCCTCCGAAATCTGTCCCCTGCAATCAATTAAGTCCTCTTAGCTTCCATCACAACTTGGGTCTAGGGTATCCATTACTTCTTGTTTCTCATCATGGCAAACCTTCTCCTCATCATCCTTATGATATTCTTCTAACTCAATCTTAGAATTATCCCCAAACTTAGAATCATCATACCTGTGTCTCTTTGTTCTTCTTTGTCTTGGGCCTCCAATTAGTCCTTGGAATTGCTATCAAGTAATTGTGTCTTGATGGGGCAAGTTTCTTTCTCATCCATAGGATAGTCCTCTATCTCAAGATCATGTATAGATGAAGAGTCATGGTTCAAATTCACATCCTCAGGATCATCATACCTAGTTATAATGTTCTTTTGTACCTCCTCATGAGATTGTCCTTCGCATGTCAGTGCCTCCGTAACACTATCTTCTTCCTCCACTTTTCCTTCCTTAGATGATGATAAAACATTAGACTCAACAAAATAATCAGTACCTTGATATGGTTGTGTGTGGCAAGGTGGCAGCTCTTCCTTTGTCTCTTCCTTTGTGTCGATAACAAGTTTGGCTCGTTCCCCCCTTCTTGTTTCCAAAATGTAGTCACACATCTTTCTTGCTTGGTTCGACACTTCCAAACAAGCTCACATAAGAGTCCAAGGACATGCGATTCTTGAAGTCGTCTGGTAGACTTTCATATTCATCAATGATCCTGTTTGCTTCCTTGTCTCTTTTTCTTTTCAACTCCCATCCTTTGAAATGTAGCTTGAGCTCTTCCCATGATTCCCTTGATTTCTTTTGAAGTCGGAGGATTTCCTATAGTACCTCTTCACAGCGCTCCATAATTTCTTTTAATATGCAAACCCACTGGCTGGCAAGGTCATAGCTTTGATACCACTGTAATGCACCGAGCATAGATTGTATTCACAGAAATAGTAACTCCAAATAGGAAATCAAAACTTGCACTCAAAAATTAATTGTGGACTTGCACAGGAAAGCAAACCATAACCAAGCCCATAATTTCAAGTCAAAGTGAACAGTAATTACGCACAATAAATAATAGTTAGATCAATTTCTCCTTACAACACAGCTAACCCCTTCCAGTATTACACAAAATCACCAGATTAAATACAGTAAGAATGGGGCATGCATAAGCTACAAATTTATCACTAAAAATATGAGCACACAGAAATTAAGATCGAAATTGGCTCCTCCAGATATTATTATAAATGTCAAGACAATCTATCGAACATAGAGCGCTCTGGAATGCACAGGATACCTCTAGGTTTTTGTCCATCGATCATACCCAACGAATGGCAATGAATTCTGAACAAGATAATACTATCTTCGCAAACCCCAATACAATTATCAGATAATGTCAATGTTCGCACCAAACATAGGAGTGAATGTATGCTTGCACGCAATTCTTGAGATTTAAAGGAATGCTACTCAAAACAAACTCCGACACGATTGCACTAGGTAATCTAATATAAATCATACTCTTACAGCAAGTAGATATAGAGCATCGGTTCAACTTGTTACTACCATGGGCGCCATTACTGGGTGTCAACACTCCACCTGGAATGACTTGCTGGCTGGTTATTCGATCACCTAGAGAGGACGCGGCTGAAGGATACCAATCGTAATCTGGACAGGGAGTGTCTACTCACATGTATGCTTTAGGGGTTCTCGCCTTGGTGTGGATCACGTAGACTGAGTGCTCGTCTAGCTACCATGATGCTCTCGTAAATGCCTCAATGAAGTGTTGGGTATGGAATGATGATCTAACGGATGTCGCTTGTGCTGCCAGAGCCGCTAGGCTCGGCTTGGTCGCTATGATGTGCGCCCCACTCAGAGTTGTCAATGCTTTGCATGGTGGAACGCTTCCTATACTAACGCCACCTGAATAACAATGATCGAAAGTTATGAATTCATAGGAGGATGCAAATCACAAATCCAACTCAAAGAGGCTACGCACCTAAGCAGTTATGGTTGAGCAGCTACGCCCTCTGACCATAATCAGAATTCAATTCCCAAATCTGTAATGCCTTTGCAATGAAAACGAACCCCTTAAATACTGAAGGATTTGCCTCCCGGAATAGGTCGGCCAAGAACAATATATTAAATTTTAAATATTATTTAACAATAATTTAAAATTATTATTTATTATTTATCATTTATTTACTATTATATTATTATTATTTATTTAAAATTCAAATTTCACTTTAGTGTTGATAAACACTATTTCTCGCCGGAATGAGGTTAGGGCTCAATCGAGGACATGACAACATTAACATTTACATATCTCATTATATAGTTACACTCCATTTCAACAATTAGATATCAATGAGTTTACCCTTATAATTTGAAGAACAATTCTACCATATATACTGTTTTAGTTTGAGTTGTCCTAAGGACAAACTAAAACGCTAACTAGGTTACTAAATATTGACACTCAAACAAACTTTATAGATTTTGCAAAGGTTAAGAATATCGATCAACAAGATCTAAAGAAACTATAGGTTCACCCTTATTGACAACCCTTCTATAGCAAAAGATTCTTCTTTTACCAAAAAAAAATTCAAAATTCTAATCTTCCCAATGGCATAATTTTCTCAGTTTTGAATGGATCCTTTGCCATTTTTGCTAATCATGATTTGGTAACATTGTATGTTAGATTGAGGGTCATCATATTTTAGAAAAATGAGATGTAGTCTTCAGTACACCAAATGGCCCTCAAAGCAACAAGGTTAACAACCCTCATAAATGTACAAAAAGGAGATTTGTGTCTTATAAAGTTTGTTACTTCACAATAAATATGCATGAAACATGCCTAAAATAATGGAGTTTTAACTTCAGAAGCAAGGTTCCAACCTTAAATTCTACTTAAGAATTAGAAAAATGCTTCTAAAAATGAGCTGCCACCTTCTAGACTAATGCACTCTACATAAACATTGAGAAAGCAACATGTATCAGTTGTAAGACACTTGGAACAAAAGATTTATAAAATCAAATAGATGATGGGGAAAATGGGGACACATCTAATCAATAATTTATATTATTAACATAAATAGGTGCCAAATTTGGCTTAAATAGATGGATTCCAAGTGAGTCCTCATGCTCATCTACACTTATGTGGTTATTTGATAATGCATATTGTTTCATTGGTAAGTTAATGTTCTCTATAAGAGCATGAGATCCTATTAGTTTCTTGGCCTTTTGTGGGGCTTCTTGCTTTAATATTGTTCTCTTGCTTTAATATAGTTCTAGTCAGCCCAATGTAGACTATAATGTCCATTACAAACATTTAATGAGCCACATATGCCAGCTTGATATTGTGTTGCACCTTTTAAGACTCTAACAAGTTGGAAGAGGTTCTATAGATTCTTTCAATCATAGTTTGAGGACTCGACGAGTACTCTGCAAGACTGCCAAACTTGTGAGTCCCTAAGTTAGCGCACCAAGTTTGGCCAAGTCTCAAAGAGTACTCAGCCGAGTCCTACTCCAAGACTTGTTGGGTCTTAGGCTCGGACTCTTGTGGTGCTTAAACATAACAACCATGCATTTCTAAGTGAAAATTTGTCTTTTTTGGGTCATTTTTTGTTCTTATTGACCCATTTCACCTAGCAAAGCATCGACATAGCAAGATGACAATTTAAGAAGAGAATTTTTAAGGATTAAGAGTCTATCAAATCATCAAACAACTAACTTTTTTTTTTTTCATTTGAAAATCAAAAAAACTTGAAAAACTAGGGGAAATATTGTAAAAAAAATTCACTTCCCCTCATCCCTTATTTCCTAACACTTTTACCTTCTATTTGCATTCTATTTTTTTTAAATAAGTGCTTATCATTTTTTCTTACTGCTGATTTTTTGCAAAACCCTACTGATTTTTTCCATGTTAAAATAGCAATGTCAAGTTTAATAAAAATGAGTGGTAGAAAAGATCTTACATGGAAGTATGGAACACCAAGAGATATCAAGCGCCAAGTCACTTGTAATGATGCAAACCCTATGATGGGAGTAATTAATAGATTAAAATACCACCTTGCTAAAATACTTGGACAAAATGTGAAGGCGTGCCCTAAGGTGTCAAAGGAGGTTACAAGAGAGATGAATGCCCTATTTGCTGAGTTTGAAATGAAAAAAGTGGAAAAGCAAAAAACAAAGGAAGCAATAGCATCAGTTATGAATCAGAATGTATCTACAGATTCCTTTGTTACCCCAACTCCAAGCATTCATTGTCCACATTTCTCTATTGGTGAGAGCCCTAAGGGTTCTATTTCTAGCCATATTCCTTCATCATTGATGCAGAGCAGTGATGCAAACCTTCAACAAACTCAATTTGACCAGTTTCAAACAATTCTTCAAATCACAAAACCCCAACTTCACCTTATTTCATCATGCCTTCACAATCTCCTTGTAGCATTGCCAATAGAGAAATTTGTGCACAACTTTCAAAAAACACCTCAAACCCAAAAACTAAAAGGTGTTTCAGACACCCATTATCCTCTTCTTTGACATATCTCAAAACCTATTATACTTGTTTTGGAACAACACATCTTAAAATAGACTGGTACGCTGTCCCTAGACCTCAAGTAGGTCACTTTTCCAAAGCAACGCCTCTCCAAACCCTTTACCAAACCTAAGTCTCTTTTGACAAACCTTTGCCAAACCACAAAACCTCAAAATCTCCAACTTTTAGGAATTGGAACACTCACTAATGCCTCAAACTATAAAACCCTTGCTTTAGGCCTTTCTAGGCTTGAAACTAGGAGGGTTTATTGAAATTCAATGTTCCCAAGCCCATTCCACTTTGCCAACACCTCAAACATATTCAAATATGTTTGCACATGCTCAATCAACCTTCAAAATTTGCTGCCCCAAGAGTTTTCCACAATTCCCAACCTTTAACCACCAAATTAAGCCAAAAACACATGAAAATGGCAACTAGGGCATCACACAAAACCCCTTAAATGGCCTCCCCTGCTCAAATAAACTCCATAGACACCTAAACCTACCCTAGACCACCCATTCCACCAAGTTACAATCAAATCCAATGGTGGAATGGGTGTTCATTGCATATTGAACACTCTCAAAACCCCAATCACTAAGTACAGACCCGCCTACAAAAAATTGGCCACCAAACCCTTAAAACTTAATGAAATCAGATCATTCAAAAACCAAAATGCTCTTAATACAATTGCCTGTTCAATTCAAAACATCTTTTCTCAATTTCCTACAGTACGGACCCGTACAAAGGGCTGATCAGCAGGTTTACTAGAAAATAACACAAAAAAGAAGAGTCTTTTCTTATTGATTTCTTCACAAAACTTCAAGAGAGCCCTTACATCGAGATCCTCAAGCATATTTAAGCTTTTCCCTCCTAAAACAAACTACCACAACCAACCAAACCAACTTTTATAACTCCCATGACCGTTGGTCTCCCATAATTTGCATTTTTTCACTTTTAAATGACAACAATTTAACAACATTGCAAAATATGACAAAATGAATGCAAATGACTCCAATTACAACTCCAATGGTCTATTATGACCTTATTTAACTCAAAAGGCTCAAAAACACCCTAAGAACAACCTATCAAAGACCTTAATTGATCAACCTTGCAAAAGATGAATGTGGTGCCCCTGCACCAATCATCACCAAATTTCTTTATTCCACGCAATGTTCCGGGAGCACAACCCTCACTTGAAGGTACTTCTTCGAATAAGGAAAAACACCATGAGGCGAAGATAGCAACAACAAACTTTTGGTACTATAATAATTTATCCTTCAATGTAGTGAACAACCCATAGTGGGAAGGGTTGGTGAATGCATTAATAGTTGTTCGTAAGGGTTTTAAGACTCCAACAACTAGAGAATTGAGTGGGCCATTGCTAGAGTAAGTTGTAAAAAATGCATGGATTGTGGTTGATGATCAAAAGAAAGTATGGTGGAAAAAAGGTTGCAGCATCTTATCAGATGGATGGATAGATGGATGGAATAAGACTCTCCTTAACTTTTTAGTGGCTTCTAATGGCACATCGGTGTTCTTGAAATCTATAGATGCCTTGCACGAAGTCAAAAATGCTAAGACTTTGTGAAATATGTTGTACTGGTAATCCATGAGGTTGGGGTTGAGAATGATGTCCAACTTATCAGGGACAACACATGTAGCTACAAGGAGACATATTATGGAGAGGCATCCTACTATTTCTTGGACTCCTTGTGTTGCGCATTACCTAGATTTGTTGTTAGAGAACATTGGGAAGATTGGATGGGTCAAAAGTGTGGTTAAAGATGCTAAATAGGTTACCAAATTTATCTATAGCCATATTCAGGTCCTTTCTTTGATGAGAAAGCACACAAATTGCAAGGATCTTGTGCGACCAAGAGTGACACGGTTTGCTAGCCACTTCCTCACTTGGTAAAGCATTCTTGCCACAATTCCTCATCTCAAGCAAAAGTTTGTGTCTAATGTTTGGTTGGAGTCTCCATTTTTCAAAAAACTTGAGAGGAAGAAGACTGCAAGAACAATTTTTGATAACTTATTCATCAAAAATGGAGAGGAGTTAATCAAGGAAAGTAACAAATAGAAACATAACTTTATACAAAATTATCCATTTGCTTCTTTTTAGGGGTTAATTTTGCAATTTTCAAATTTATTTTCAATTTTTTAGGTGACAGAACCTTTGGTCGGGGTTCTTTGTATGGTGGATAGGGACAACATGCCAATGAGTTTCCTCTATGAGGCCATGGAATAGGCCAAAGAGGCCATTTTCCATTACTATGGTAGAAACAGACAAAAAAAATGAAATCATTTGGCGCATCATTGATCACAAAGGGACAAACCAACTCCACCAACTGATACATGCCTTGGCCTACTACCTAAACCCAAGGTTCTACTTCTCTAATACATTTAAGGTTGATGAGGAGGTCATGGCAAGTGTTATTTCATGCATAGATAAGATGGTGACAAATGTTGAGATAAGAGACAAAGTTCTTGATGAGTTGGAGGTAAAATTTACTATATCTTATTTATGAATTTGGCAATGTCGGCTCTCTACAAACATCCATTTTACATGCATAATAATTAACTTGCTATATTTCATCTATCTATTCAAGGTCTACAAGGGTGCGGAGGGAAAGCTTTTTTCTTCAACTCAAGCAATTCAAAGGAGAGAAAAACAACCAGGTGAAAAAATCTTTTAATTTTTAGCTCAATACTAAAAGTAGAAATTGGAAACTTGATTCTTATACATTTTCATTAATTCTTATATTTTTTATATGTTATTTTGTAGATTTATGCTAGGAGAAATGGTGTTGGCATGCCAAATCTTCGAAGGATAGCCATTTGTATTTTGTCCTAACTCTATAGTGCTTATGGGTTGGAATGCAGTTGGAGCCTATTTGAGAGCATTCACACGAAGAAGAGAAACAAGTTCACCCAGAAGCGCCTCAATGGTCTTGTCTTCATTCGGTACAACCTTCGTCTTCGAACTAGAAAAGTGGATGGCATTTCACATGATTCCATCAACTTGGATGAGATTGATCCTTATGGTGTATGGACTATCAATGAAGAAAATGATGTCCTCCTTACTAATGAAGATCTTGCAAAATTGGAGAGAGGTGCAATAGAAGTAGTGAAATTGGATGCAATGGAGGAAAATGAAGACACTTTTGAAGAAACAAGCTATCATCATTACCTTCTAGTTCAAGGTCTGAAAAATTAAGTTACACTAGGAGGGGAAAGAGGAAGATGTAAATTGTATTTGGTTGTTTTTTTCATTTTGACATATCATCGTATGTAAACAATTATAAAGTTGTTATACATTTATTAGTTATAATTTTCTAACAATTATAAAGTTGTTATACATTTATTAGTTATTAGTTATACATTTATTAGTTATAACAATTATAAAGTTGTTATACATTTATTAGTTGTATTACATGTATTGTTCGACTTTGAAATTATGGAATTTCAAATTTTGAGAGTTTGAGGATCATATGACACTTTTATGTTCTCTAAATGCATTAATTTCTTTCTTTCTTTTTTGTAATTAACTTTTTTGTAATTAAGAGGGTTTTTCTTGCCAAGTCAGTGCCAAGTCCCGAGTCTGAGTCAAAATTTTGGGCTGCCGAGTTTGAGCCAAGTCTAAGTCCTAAAACTATACTTTTGATCCCAATTGGATTAGACATTGCACATGTGACTTTCAAAGGTGTGGTGCCCAAGATGCTTGCAATAAAGTATACCTATTGGAACATCAAACATCAAAGAAATTTACCTTGCCATTAGGCACAAATAGTGATGAGGGTCTTGATGATCTCACATGGTTCGCTCAGCCTCTTAGATTCTAAGTAAACCTTAATCATCTTGATCAATTCTTAGACAACTACACAAAAGCATACAAGAGACTTACTCTTACCATGGGCTCTTTGAACTAAAGAGATCATATGGACATTTAAGCACAAACAACCCCACCCCCTTGAAGGAAAGTTTACACTATTTGCAGCAGAGTTACAGCTCTAGTAGTTTTGCATCCTACAAAGTTCACATTCTCTGTAAATAATACTGCAGATTTGAGCCCTGCAGCTCTGCAGTCTATGAACTCTGCACTTTCTGTGAATAACATTGCAGATTTGCACCTTGCAGCACAAACAGCCTTGAAGTTCACATGAATAGTACCTCGTAGCACAAGAAACCTTCTATTCACACTTCCTACACATTGCATAGGCAACATAAACACTGTCCAATTGGACCCACACCTCCCCATGGCATATTCACACCTTTCACAGCGGAGTTTGCTATGTGAAATTCAGCTTTCACAATGAAAATTATGCAGAGTAATACATTATTGGTTTTGTAGCTTGCAAACATGCATTGCCTGTGAGTGAGGCTGTGTAACATGCATCACTATGTTGTGTTTCATGTGCACTACAAGGCAACAAAGTCCACATCTAGACAACCAAACAACACTTTATCCTCCAGGTCAAGAACCGATGGAGGAAGCTATAGCAATTGGCATACGAATGGTTCTTTTAACCATTCTTTTGTGTAATACATTACAATATAAATCCTATCTCTTAGAATCAATCACGAATTCAAGGGAGATACTTATTTGGGAGATAGAAATTCATCTGTATATATTCTCATCACTGCATAGTCCTTCTTAGGATTGCCAAAAGGAATAACACAACTTTGGATTATAAGTCCAGCATTGTATTCTTATGTAACATACTTTATTCAAGATTAATAGAAGACCTTCATTTGCTATCTCTTGTCCTTGTCAAATTTGTAAAGGTGCTTCCACTTTTCTATCTGTTCATTGACATTGCATACTCAAAAGACAATTCACAAATTAATTAAATAGATCCATCTATTAATAGTTTGTGGATTTTTATCATGTCCCCTTTCTAGACTGAAATAAAATAATATTATTTTAAGTTGGGCCCAATAATTCCTAATTGAAAGGGACGACTTATTAATAATATTGTTATAAAAAGTGTTATTTTTAACATTAATACTTTTTTAAAAATAGTATTTTTATTTGCTAGGGCCCTTTTTTAAAAAAAAAAACAACAATAAAAAGAGCACTTGGCTTCTCATTTGATCATTCAAGTTATTCTTTTTTGCATCCAATTTTATGATTTGAGTAGTTTGTTCAATCTAGGGCATCCAAGGACGAAAACCCTTGGTTTGTTCGAGCTTTGAGAGGATGAAAACACTCTTGGATTCCACATTTGGAATCAAGGATGAAAACCCTTGTTTCCCATTTTGGCTGATACAATTTGGGGATCAAAATTGTGCTGATTTGTTGAGGATTTGAAGACATTTTTAGTTTGCTACAGTTTCACTACAGTGTTTGATGCTGGTTTTTTGGGGATTTCATGCAAGATACAAATGATAGGGCGATTTGGATTTGCAAGCAAATAAATTTTTTTTGGCACTATATCATATTTGAGGGTTTCTACATAAACTTTCAAATTTTTGTGTTAAGCATTGGATTTGCAAACCCTAGCTGAGTACCACACTTGGAGAAAATCAGTCATTTTAGCGTCAGATCAGCCAACCCTAGCTGGACACCACTCTTGGAGGAACAAATCTGTCATTTTTAGCATTGGATTAGTCATTTTTGCTAACCCTAGCTAAGTGCCACCTTTGGAGGGACAAAATTGGTCATTTATGCGTTGAATTGCCCACATCAGCTGCTGGTTTACCTTGTTTCTAGCCCTATTTGCATTAGAGTTGTAATATTCAACAGTTGTAAATAAATGGAATATCTTTTGGAAAGTTTCATGTTGCTGAAACTAAGTAATTTTATCATCTTAGGGTTTATGATTTGTTGACATCAACAAATAAAGGTTTGAAACTTGTGATCAGATGTAATATCCCATCCTTGCCTCTGAGCAGTGGAGTTGTCCATTAGCCTATTCCATAGTTCCTGTAGGCTAAATGGAGCTTGGTAAGGGAACTCAATGCCAGTTTCTTTCTATGGAGGTTTTCAATGTTTCGGGCAAGACTTTCTATTTTTAGCAAGGGCCAATTCCATCACTTACTATTTGTAGTAAGTCGCTTTGCTAATCAATTTTTATGCTAGTTTGAGTTTTCAATGTATTTACTATTTTTAGCAATTGTTAAAAATAGTAAGTCTATTTCTACTAACTAGTCCTAGCCAGGCTACTCCAGCAGTGTCCTTTCAAGTTTGGGCATTGGGTTTTGCTAAGGTTTGATTTATTCATTTATTTATATTCCTCGCTTAAGTCATTTTATAAAGTTACTTTATACTTAAGTTGAGGGGTCAGAGGGTCATAAAAAAACACCTTGGCACCTAGTTCAATGAATGTTATCAACAGGAGTGCACCCGTGTGCGAAAACAAAGATGCTTTGCAATCCTGTGTAACATGGAAAAACTTTCAGGTTGTGAGTACCCTATGTTGAAAGTTAACCTCCGAATTATAAGCTGGCTTCCTTTATGATTTTCTAACGAATGACTATAATTTTGAAGGAAAAGGGAAGAAGGCTTGAATTAAATGCATAAACTGAACTTTAAAATGGAAGGTGATGCACCTAATGATGAAAACTTAAACTGTAACCTGACTCACAAATGAATTTTCAATATTTCCACTTGCACAACCAAATCTAACAACTTAATCACCTAAATGTTTCATATAGAGGCTTTGACAGAATATCTCTTTTGAAGGAAAAGTCTGTTTTCACAACTAAAATGATAAAGTACCAACATCCACAATGTATAACCTGTGAATTTAAATATTAATGCATACGTACACTTATGAAAGAGACAAAAAATTAGAGGTTTCGAAATTAAAACACAATAATCTTCTAATCAGATCCAACACAATGATGATGCCTGAAATCTTGAAGGCAAAACTTGATAATACTGAAAATCAAAAGGAATTCATCTGCTAATAACAAAGCTAAAATGACCTGTAAAGAGCTGTTGCATAATATTAACTGTAAAATATTTGAGTTACAAAATCAATCTCTTTTTTGCAGAAATGCAAAGGCAAAATCATCAAGAATTAAGGAAAAAAGACTAAATCCTTTTCCTATATACAATAAAGGGCTTCAAAAACCAAGAGGAGATAACTGAAGTCAAAATATCTAAACTTCAAAGTTGATGTGAAACTGCAGTTATGTCTCACCATTTGCTCCATTTTTATTTTTGCATGATTTTGGAAAAAAGGGACTATTCGATTAAATATTAAAGATAATCAATATGATTATTTTAATATTTATCATGTGAGCTCTCTTTTTTTTTTACATTGCATGGTAAATATTAAAGTAATAAAATATTACCTTTAATATTTAATTACATATTTTATCTTATTTAAAATCATGCAAAAGATACAACCTAAATGTTTTTCACTTTAAAATTAAATGATAATATTGAGACTTAACTCTCAACTCCACCAATATGCATGATGAATCATCTTTGGTCATGCAAGTTTGAAAAGCATGCAAAAAAGGCCTCAAAACTGGAGCAAACTAAGTGATTAAATGTCCAAAACTCCCCCTGAATGATGGTCAACCCATGTGGGACCTCAAAACTAATGTAGAACTGCCCTTTGAGCCTTACAATCCTCCTAAAACGGTGGATTTGTCTTTTTCCTTAAAAGTGGTGAAGATTTCTCAAAAAATACGAATTGGGTCGGTAAGAAATTTAAAGGGTTTTTTCGCCTCATTGTTTTATAAATTATATCCAAAAATCACGAAAACACAGATCGTAGTTTTCGAGATATTATTGAAACACACGACCACTATTTGTTGCATCTTTTGAATCTGAGAAGGCAGAATGCTAGGCTCAACCCTTGTGGGAGCCCATTTTACACCACATGCTAAAATGTTGAACATGATGAACTAGCCATGAAACATTCACCTGTACCTGATAAATCTTTGAATGTTTGGTTTTCTTATCTAATTTGCTCAAATGTCAAATTTTTTCTCACCCGAATTTAATAACTGTCTAATAAAACATTACTAATTTAGCTAGTAGCCAAAAATTAGTAACTTTTCTAGCGACCTCTTTGGGGTGTTTGTCTACTAAACAAATAAGATCAATTGCCTTGCTTATCCATTGAGCATAGAGTCCATCTTTTTGTATTTTTCTGACTCAAAAACCTCTGTAACTCAACTATAGAAACCATTCAGCAGCAAACAAAACTGAAAGAAACTAGCATAACTCTGTTTAAGACAGAGCCAAAAAACTGTGCAACATCTGCACTTTATTGAAAAACAAAACAATACTGAAATAAAGTGTGCTCAAAGCACTTATTATCTTGAAAACTACCCTACCCTACACTACCCAAACAACCGTGAAAGCCTCAAACAAATCAATTTACTGTTTGGTTAAAGTAGCTTCCCCTTCTCAACAAAAAACATTGATTTACATGTTTATGAATAGCTGAAACTAGATGAAGAACAAGAAGGTATTCAATAAACTGTTGCAATTCTTCATGAAGAATGTAAACAAACTCACCCGCCCTCTGATTTTGATCAACCGAACTGTTGGTTTGGAATGAATAAGCAAGTTGGCCCTGTTGTCCTTTAATCTCAATCTCATGCTTGGACTCTGTTATGGAGAGATACCTGATTGGGCATCCTATTGAGATGCTAAACCGAGGACTCTTTTTGCTGGATTCTTTCTCATATGTTGTTTCTTCAACCACAACCTCTTTGGTCACCTGATTATGTTGATCACAATCCTTTGTCTTGAAAGGTGCTAAGTTGTCAACAACATTAGAGCAAAAAACTTCAATGATGTTTGAGAATAAGTCCTCTTCATGAATAATATTATCATAGAAAGTATACTCTAACTCTTTTTCATGATGATCCTCAAAGATCATACCTTCAAAATCTGTGATTTGTTGTTTTTCTTGCTCTACATGACTGTTTTCATTCATCTCTTCTTGAATCTACACCTTGTCAAACTGATTTCCTTCATCCTGTTGTCCCGCCTTTTGCTCTTCAAAAGATGATTGTCTAGAGTCTAAACTTGAAACAAATACCTCAAGCTCATCCCAAAATGAGTTCTCTTCATTCTAATTTTCGTTTTGTTGTGGAAGAGGATTGTTTATTACCTTATTGCAGCCTTGTTGAGGGGTTAGAACATCAACTTTTTTACCTTTTTCTTGTTAATTTGAGGCTAATACTACTGTGATATGAGACTCATCTTGGTCATCATCAACGAAGCATGGAAGTTTGTTAATCATATCAGTTAGATCATAAGAAACATCAGCCTTTTCTTGATCTAAAACTTGTTAATTTTCAACTACAACCTCCTCAATTTCTTGATCTACAATCTGATTATCTTGAGAAATCAAGATATCAATGAACTCTTCTATGGATGGAATGATTGTGTCTAAACAAGAAGTGTGATTTTGTTTAGGCTCTTGAGACTGCACAAGTTTGGGGAAAGGCTGCTCCTGAAGGATTGTAGGTTGAACCTACTCAAGAATAAATTCCTCTTGTATGAAGCATAGTGTTTTGAACGTAGGAATACCTTCTCCAAACAATGGGTTGGGAAAACTAAGAGCTGGGTTAGTTTTTTGCTCAATAACAGACTCTTGAAATGAAGAGAAACTCCTCAAACTTGGAATTTCGAAATTGGAAGACATAGAAGACTCATCTTGACTAAAACTTGGAATTTTAACCTTGGGAACCTCCTGTTTGACAAGTTTTAGCCTCATTTCTGCATCTTTTGCAGCTAACTCCCTCTCGAGCTTTTCTTCAAACAATATTCTTTGTGTCTCCAACTCCTACTCATGAAGATAGGCATGATAATCTAACTCATGTTGTTGCATATCAAGCTCTTGTTGCCTCCTGAACTCTTCTATCTTCTTTGCGATGTCTAACAATATGTCCTTGGTGTCATTCATGTTATTCTTCATATCATCAACCTTTTGGAGCTGATTTTGGACATATAAATGTTGATATGAAGGTTGAGCAGGGGTGGTTGGGTGGTAAGCATAATAAGCATGCTGGTTATTTGTTGTTGCATGGTTGTTTGGGATAAAACCAGCAATATAACTGGCCTAATATGGATGTGAATAGGCAGGACTTTCATGAAACGGAGGTGAGAACATGCTTTTTTCATAAAAACCAACACTTTGTTTGCTTGAAACTAGTAGATTGTGCTCAGAGTCGCCAGGTATAAACTGTAACCTCTGAAAGGAAAAATACGCCGTTGTATATACTAGAATAGCAACTTGCAATTTGAATTCTTTGTCTGAAGTATGCTTCAGATTCCCACCAGACGTGCCAAAAACTGTTATCAACAGGAGTGCACTCGTGTGTGAAAGCAAAAATGCTTTGCAATCCTGTGTAACATGGGAAAACTTTCAGGTTGTGGGTACCCTATGTTGAAAGTTAACCTCCGGATTATAGGTCGGCTTCCTTTATGATTTTCTAACGAATGACTGTAATTTTGAAGGAAAAAGGAAGAAGGCTTGAATTAATCCTTTGCATCAAGTCTTTCAATGTTATTTTCTATTTATATGCATCTATTCCTTTAGTATGTTAAATCATTGAATGGCATATGAATAAACAAGCAAACAACATCACATCAAAACCAATTAGCAAACAGAAAAAAATTCAGGGGTGTCATACATTACAAAACCACCCTGGAAATCAATACCAAGCCAAACCAAAACAAAGCCAAGCTCCAAGAGGTCGCCAGAAATGTTACTAATTTTTGGCTACCAGTTAAATTAGTAAAGTTTTATAAAGTAGTTATTAAACTAGGGTGAGAAAAAATTTGACATTTGAGCAAATCAAATAAGAAAACCAGACATTCAAAAATTTATCAAGTACACGTACATATTTCATGGCTAGTTCATCATGTTCAACATTTTAGCATGTGGTGTAAAATGGGCTCCCACAAGGGTTGAGCCCACCATGCTATCTTCTCAAATTCAAAAGATGCAATGAATAGTGGTGGTGTGTTTCAATCATATCTCGAAAACTACGATCTGGGTTTTCGTGATTTTTGGATATAATTTATAAAACAATGAAGCGAAAAAACCCTTTAAATTTTTCACCAACCCAATTCGTATTTTTTGAGAAATTTTTAGCACTTCTAAGGAAAAAGACAAATCCACCGTTTTAGGAGGATTGTAAGGCTCAAAGGGTAGTTCTACATTAGTTTTGAGGTCCCACATGGGTTGACCATCACTCAAGGGGAGTTTTGGACACTTAATCACTTAGTTTGCTCCAGTTTTGAGGCCTTTTTTGCATGTTTTTCAAACTTGCACGACCAAATATGATTCATCATGCATATTGGTGGAGTTGAGAGTTAAGTCTCATTATTATCATTTAATTTTAAAGTGAAAAACACTTAACTTGTATCTTTTGCATGATTTTAAACAAGACAAAATATGTAACTAAATATTAAAGGTAATATTTTATTACTTTAATATTTACCATGCAATGTAAAAAAAAAAGAGAGCTCACATGATAAATATTAAAATAATCATATTGATTATTATCTTTAATATTTAATCGAATAGTCCCTTTTTCCCAAAATCATGCCAAAAAAAAAAAGGAGCAAATGGTGAGACATAACTATAGTTTCATATCAACTTTGAAGTTTAGATAATTTGACTTCAGTTATCTCCTCTTGGCTTTTTGAAGCCCTTTATTGTATATAGGAAAAGGACTTAGTCTTTTTTCCTTAGTTCTTAATGATTTTGCCTTTGCATTTCTGCAAAAAAGAGATTGATTTTGTAACTCACATATTTTACAGTTAATATTATGCAGCAGCTCTTTACAGGTCATTTTAGCTTTGTTATTAGCAAATGAATTCCTTTTGATTTTCAATATTATCAAGTTTTGCCTTCAAGATTTCAGGCATCATCATTGTGTTGGATCTGATTAGAGGATTATTGTGTTTTAATTTCGAAACCTCTAATTTTTTGTCTTTTTCATAAGTGTATGTATGCATTAATACTTAAATTCACAGGTTATACATTGTGCATGTTGGTACTTTATCATTTTAGTTGTGAAAACAGACTTTTCCTTCAAAAGAGATATTCTGTCAAAGCCTCTGTATGAAACATTTAGGTGATTAAGTTGTCAGATTTGGTTGTGCAAGTGGAAATATTGAAAATTCATTTGTGATTCAAGTTGCAGTTTAAGTTTTCATCATTAAGTGCATCACCTTCCATTTTAAAGTTCAATTTATGCATTTAATTCAAGCCTTCTTCCCTTTTCCTTCAAAATTATAGTCATTCGTTAGAAAATCATAAAGGAAGTCGGCCTATAATCCGAAAGTTAACTTTCAACATAGGGTACCCACAACCTGAAAGTTTTCTCATGTTACACAGGATTGCAAAGCATCTTTGTTTTCGCACACGGGTGCACTCCTGTTGATAACAATGACTTAAATTGTTTTTACTTTTTAAAGCAACAAAAGCGATTCTGATGCCTGTTTAGTTGGACGCCCAAGGGAGACATAAGGGGAGTTAAATTATTTATTTAATTAAAAAGCAAATGGAGAAGGGCATAGTTTTTTGGAGGGAAAACATTTCAAACTTGAGTTGCCCTAATTTCTCCTTGGCATTTTATAATCTCATTTTGGGCCTCATTTGTATATCTCTCAGCTGGTGGCATAACAGGATGCTGCTGAATTTTCTCCAGAGGTCTATTGTTGCGTGTTGAAGACAAAAACCCTCTTCATTTGGAGGTGGTTTTGGTGGTGAGAGACCCACCCTAGCTGGGTTTGGTGTGATTCCATTCAAGGGTCACCTTGAGCTTCACAGATTTCTGATTTTCAGTATTTTGGCAAAGGAAAGATGAAGATATTTGAATATTTTTGAGGAGATGATTTTGGGTTTTACTGTGTGGAAGCTTGGCTTTGTTTTGGTTTGGCTTAGTATTGATCTCCAGGGTGGTTTTGTAATGTATGACCCCTGAATTTTTTTCTGTTTGCTAATTGGTTTTGATGTGATGTTGTTTGCTTGTTTATTCATATGCCATTCAATGATTTAACATACTATTGGAATAGATGCATATAAACAGAAAATAGCATTGAAAGATTTGATGCAAAGGATTACTTTCAGATTGTATTGCTCAAAAATAATGACAGAAATTTCCAGTCCTTTCAAAATACAATTTTCAGACTTAATAAACACTTCCAGACCTGATATAATGAAGCACAAAAAGCAAGCATATATCTCCAATCTGCTACGTTTGACTCCAAGAGTGAGAACCATCAAACCCTACCCATAACCAACACCAAACTTCACTCCACAAGTTCCATGACTGAAAAGCAGCAAATTGGGTGAGCAGATTGAAACTGGAAATGACTGTAATGACTGTCATAAGCACCAAATAGCTACTATGAGTTCAGAAATTTGACATACAAGAAGTCATCATCAAATGGTATCGTAGTCCCCTTTTTCCTCAACTCCAAAGACAACATTACCAATGCAGAAATGTACAGAACAGACCCCTGTAACAGCATTAAAATTAAAGCCAAACCCTCCAAAGCTAGGTGGTCCTCTCCTTGGGGCAATTTTGCTCTAATAAATTAATGCCTCAACCAACAAATGCAAGTGAGTACTTGATGGAATCGTCTCAGCCTTAGGAATTGAAAGAAACAATACCCACAATCAAAAACCCACTGAATAAGAGTTATGAGCAAATAACCAGGTTTGTCCATGGTGCCAAAGTGCCCAGAAATCTCTGAAATCGTCACCAAACTTTCACTAGAACACCCCAAAATGAAGCAATGCATCCACAAACCAAAACCAATCATCCCCAACTCAGAAATACTCAAAAATCCTCATACTGATTGACTGAAATCTGCAACAACCACGCCTTCACTGACTAGAGCAGGTCTTGCACTACCAAAACCTGTTGTCCCTCATTTTTGACTTGTTAAAAATTGGGATAACCTATCAAAATTTTGATAGAATTTGAAGATTTTCTCTTCTAAGGCACGTTTTACGAGGTGCAAAGGTTAGAAAATTTCAGTTTTGGGTCTATAGTCCTTTTGGCTAACATTTTTCACTCACTCTCGTCCGTTTTCGTGAAATTCTGAGTCATTTTTAGTGTCTTTTTGACCAAATTCGGGTTTTTTAGGCAACTCAGCAGAATAGGGAAATTTAAGCTTAAGAGCAAAATTGCTAAAGCTTTCCAAAAATTCCGAAATTGCTATGGCTTCCAAAAATCCCGAAATTGCAAAAAAGCAAAATTGCTAAAACTTTCAAAAGTTCCGAAATTGCTTAAGTGACTCAAAAACCCGAATTTGTTTGAAGTCTTCATTTTTGACAAAAAGCAAAATTGTCATATGGCTTTAAAAACCCGAAATGCAAGGAAAAGCCATTTTTGAAGTTTTACAAGTTATTTTTCAATTGCAATGAGGATCTAAAAACCCGAAATGCAAGGAAAAGGCATTTTTGAAGTTTTACAAGTCATTTTTCAATTGCAATGAGTATCAAAAAACCCGAAATGAGTTTTGCAAGTGTTTTTGTGAATTTTGTAGCTTGATCTTGCTCATATGTACCCCGATTGAAGAGATTTTGGCATGAAGAACACTTGGCAAGGTCTGCAACTTTATTAAATTCTCCATTTTTGCTCTACCATTGCCACGTTTTTGCAGATTTAAGTTTGTTCAAGGCGCCTAGGGTTTTATTTATTTATTTATTTTTCTTTATTTTGGTTTGTAAACTCTTGTTAGAGGTATGTTCTTTGTTTCTTTTTATTTTTCTGTTTTTGTTGCTTTAAATCTTTTGTTCTTGGGTTGCCTTTCTATGGAGATTAAGATTGCATATTTAAAAAAATGTATGGCTGAAAATGCGTTTTTCCATTTCACAAACCCTTCATTCATGTCTCTTTCATACACCATCATACTTCATTCGCCCTTCATTCATAAAAAACGTTTTTCTCTCTCTTTCATTCACCTTTCCATTTCACTTTTCATTCACTTGCCTTCATTTCATATTCATTTGCCATTACCATTTTGCTGTCAGCCTTCCAAAACCCGAAATTCACTTGTGAGCCCATTTTTGCATCAAATTATCCCTTCCCTTGTCAGTCTTGTTTACACATATGATCTATCAAACCAATAAATCAAGGCATGGGCATTGTTTTATAACAATTTCATCTTGAATAAGGTGTTATGGGTTCTTCATCAGTGAACAAAAGAAGAAGAGATACAACAATAATTCATGGAGCAGCTCGAAGGTCAATAATCCTCATGAAACCATCTGGGGACAAAGTGAATCAAGCATGGAAAAAGGACGCAACGAAGAGAAGAACTTCCTAAAGAAATGGCACTACTCCAAGCCTGTGATAAGGTTGAAGTTCGCCAAGGATACAAAGATCATTAAGAATGCAAATTCTCGTTCCAAGTTCGAGATCTCTTCACCAATCCTGAATACTTCAAGTTCTAAAATCCTGAAGCAGCATGAAGATCATCACAGATGAAGGATGATGTAGTTAGAGTCGTGTCTTGGACACTTAAAATAATTTCAATTATGTATTTTACTTTCGACAAAGTATATGTAAAAACAAGTTTTGCAATTGCAAGTGTTCTTTCCTTGCAATTTTGAAAAATGTAATTACATGTAAAATCTTACAAAACAAATCACAATTTGGATTGTAATTTTGAATAAGTCAATTGCAATTAGTTATCGGTTGAGAGATTTTCTCAAGTTTGTTGAGATCCTCCCACCTTTCTCTCCAGACCTCCCTCCTATAAATACTTGAGGGTGTCTATTGTAATTTTTTATCTTTTGGCAATGCAACAAAATTCTGCCAATTTGTGTATGCATTCTAAGACTTTGAGTTTAGATGTAAATCAGATTGCAATCAATAAAGAAAACAAATTGCTTCCAAACTTTGTGTTGGTACAAATTGTGATGTGACGACATTATTTGGAATTGATTGTGAGTTTTGTGGTGTTATACAAGAGGGATTCAAGCTCAATTCTTGCAGACTTTGAGCTGCTTATTGCGTTTGGAGTTTTAGATTGGTTTTCAGATTTGATACTGCAAACTTTGAGTTGTTTGTCACGTTTGAAGCTATTATAGAACGCTCAAACAAAGGGGGTAATTTGCAAACTTTGTGTTGCTTTTATTTTCTATTTTGAGCTGCTACATACTGTACTTGGTTACTAGAAAATCATCTATAAAGGTTGATAGGAGAGTAAGTTGTCAAAGACTTTGTGCTTTCAATTTGTTTTCCCGTCCCGGAGGAGCAACGGAGGACTTTGTGCCTTTATGGAAACTTTGCTTCTTTATTTGTTTACTTCATAAATCATTTATGTTTTCAGCTATGATTCTTTTCTGAAATAAGAGAAAAGAATAAGTGTCTTTTCTGGAAAAAGAGAAAAAGACAGAGTTTCACCCAGATTTAGAATAGATTTATAGTTATAGTGTATTTCTGAATTGTTAAAATAGACAGAAAAGGGGGAGCCTTCCCTTTGAAAATAGGAGAGTTTATCTCACACACTGTGGCTGAAACCACAATTTTGCATATCCTCAAGGTATACAAAATTTTCAACCAACAAAACCAATCCAAGATGTCAAGGGTTTTCGTCCTCAACACTCACTTTCGGACCTCACGGCGAAAACCCAACAGCATCTCCTTATGCAACCAAAATCATCCATAACCAAATGATAGCCAAAACTCAAATTTATAAAATGAGGGAAGGATTAGAGCAACTTGTATTTGAGTTTGAATACATTTCCCTCTCATTTCACTTATGGAATGTTATAAATTACCCCAAGAGGGGCGTCCAACTTTTTGCCTCAAAAATTTCACTTTTGATTTTTAATTTAAAATTGACTTTTAGCCCAAACTAGGCGTCACACCTTATGAGGCATAACATTAGCCTTTAAAAATGATAAATAAACCTCTTTTCTAGGCATCCATTTGAAATACATGGCCCCTTTTTTAAAACAACGTTGTGCAACTAGGCCAGGGGGTCTACTCATAAGGAAACTATTTGCACTTTTGTAGCCTTCTAAAATGATTTAAAGTTATCACTTAGACACCAAGGTACTTTTTAATATCCCCTCTAACCCTCAACTTTAAATTATAAAGTAACTTTATTTTAATTCATTTTTGAAGAGGAAAACAAATATTTAAATATCCAACCTTAGCAACCAAGAGCCTCAACTAAAATAATACTGCTGAGGAGTAGCCTGACCAAGTCTAGCTTCTAAAAATAGACTTACTGTTTTTAGTAAGTACTAAAAATAATAAAAATATCAAAGACACTAGCTGGAAAGATAACTGATGCGCCAATGAGCTCACTGTAGACAACAAGCCACTGGACTGGTCCCCTACTAAAAATAGAAAACCGCGCCTGGAACACCGAAAAACCCCACAGTAAGGACTAGCACAAGGGATTAAAGCTCATCGGGCAACTTCCACACATTGCCTAAACAGGAAACCCTACACCACTCTGCTTGTCGGACCAATTACTAAAAATAGTAAGTGTGTTAGAACCAGACTAATCTGAAAGAGGACATCGAAAATGGGGACATTACAGGTTTTCAGAGGTTTGAAGTAGTTTTCTGAGTTTTCTAAAGTATATCATTACCAGGGCAGAAATTGATAAAAGGATTATAACTTCATTCTGGCTTGTGTTAGCGTTCTGGGTATTGATTCTTGAGAAGCTCCTCTCAAAGGTGCCCCATTTCATATATTCATTTGTATTTGTTGAAAGAGGACTGATTTTCTAGGGCAGATCGGCCCTCCTAGGAGGCTATCCTCTTTGTGGTGTTTTTCCAGCTTCCTGGCCTGCTGCTGTGTAGGCCTATTTCTGCCATAGTTGGAGCCTGAAACGTTGGTCTTTGGCGTTGAGTTTGCAAGGGGATTGCTGCTTATCAAATTGGTGTTGATTGTTGCAAGTTTGGAGAGTCTATATTGCCGATTGAGCTCTTATTCCAGTTCTGATCTGAATATTACTAAGTCTGATTTCTTGCATGAAAGTCTGATTTTCTGTTATGTTATCAAAAGAAAAATATTCTGAAAGTTCTACTATTTGCAAGCAAGTTCTCTCTATATTACCGTACTTTATTTTATCTATAGCATGTATGCATGAAACAATGTATGGCATTTGAAACCATTAAACAAAAATCAGCAAAACATTCCAAACAGCAAAAACAGGAAACAAAAAAAAAATCAGGGGGCAGTCATTACATCAGATTGTGTACTTGCTGTTTGGTCTTATTTCTTTTCAGGAAAAATCAGAAAATACAAATAAAATTGCTTGTTTCCTAGGGTTGTCCGATTGAGGACATAACAATTTTCCTTTATGCAACTATCGGACCCCACACGGATCACCTTGGAACAAGAACTTCTTTCAGATAGCAAAACTTAAAAGTAATTGGTTTGGTAGAGCTCCTCAAAGGCAGTGAAATTATGAAAACCCTGGTCAGAGTCTGTACCATATTCCACTCCCTAAAATATAGATGTAACAGTTCTATCAGCCTTCCACTTTCCTTTAATATTGCTCCTAATTCCTCCTTTTTCAGAATTATTAATAAAAACCTTTACAAGAACATATCTATGAGTAGCATCATGAAACTTCAAAATTATAGATTTAAAGAAAGAAATCCGAGGTTTACCATCAGGATAGATTGCAGCTACACCTCCCTCGTAGAACCAGTCTAATTCTTTCTTTCTTATGAGGAATATTCCTCTGAGGACAACCCCGGTGATCTAGAAAGACATCAAGTAATAAGCAAGTCAAAGCAACAAAATATTTAAGAAAATAGAAGGAACATTTTTCATTGTGGTAAATTAGGAAGCAAGAGTCATCCACAAAAAACATTCCAGCAATTTCCATTCATTAAAAAGAATACAGGGCAGAATCCAGCTCACATGCTCAGCATATGACTGGGTATACGTTAGGGCTATAGTGCTACCCCATGATCCACCAAACACCTATGTGGCATTGAAAGAATATAAAATAATAAACAATAATCACAAGCAAGTTGTCAATTTTTATCTCTACACAATATAGATTCAAAAAATAAGTGCATGAAAGATGAATTTTTGTGAGAAACTTCCTATATCATTCTAGAAAAAAACATCACACCTGCCATTCCTCAATTTCCAAATGTTTTCTGAGTTTCTCAATGTCCTCAACAATATCCCATGTTGTATTCTCCTCTAGGCATGCACGTGGTGTGCTTTTTCCGGCACCACGCTGCAGAGTTGCTCTTCTTAGCAAAAGCAAGTGGAAAATAAAAGCTACTTAAATTAGAATACAAATTATCAAAGAGCAAACCTGGTCAAAAAGAATGATACGGTAAAATTCAGGATCAAAGAATCTTCTGTTGCCACTGCTTGTACCACCTCCAGGTCCCCCATGAAGAAATACAACTGGCTACAAGTGTGATTATTTACATCATAGTTTATAGCTTGAGAACAATCATTAATACAAAAAACCATAAGGAACAATTCAAAATAATTTTATTAGTTTAACCTTGGTGGCATGTTTTTTTTTCTTTTTCATTAACGGATCAACGTATGAGGTTGGTGTTTATATTTCATGGATCCGTTGGAGAAATCCATGCAATTCTAATGTCCATTAATATAAGGTCTTTTTCAAAGTGTTTACAGTAGATTTTCCGAATTCTAATAAGATTCAAAGTCAGCTGAAAGCTTACATGTCCATCTGGATTACCACTTTGCTCCCAGTACAAGGAATGAATTTCTGAAACTTTCAAGAATCCTGAATTGTAAGGTTCAATTGGCGGATAAAGCTCCCTACGAAAGGTTTCCTCTACAGTAGACTTCAACATTTCGTCTTCCATATCCCCTTTCAAATCCATCGTGTATGCACCTGTTTCCGTGATTCTCCCTGTACATCAATATTGCTGCTTTATGAGTTCAGCTGTTACAGTTATCCACCCAACATAGCAAGTAGGATTCTTTGAAGCAAAAAATTAGCAAGATAAGTTGTATTAGGAATGAAATCAAATATACAGTCTGTAAAAACTGTGGAGATACGAGAAATATATCCGCGGTTACCCACTTTGTGTTAAGACACAAAATGTAACCGTGGTTACCCAATTTTGTATTAAGAGAGGTATTGATAATTAATTACTTACCTCCCATCATATGCGACTTCTTAGTAAACCTTGCTTACATGAGAAGCTATGTTAAGAAAAGTCTGACTTGGGAGAAGGGTAGGGTTTTGACCCAGATTTTATACGATGTGGCATACCTAATCCTTAAAAGCGTTGGACTGCTTTGACAAGGGGACAGGTGCACTAGAATGTGATGGATATAGCTATGACAAGAAGTAAACAATTTTGAATGCCCATTGATGTTTGCAACAAGCCAAAACTCAATGTGTCTCATAAACCTTATTCTAGAGGGTAGGAAAGGTGTTAAAATGGTAATTATCTCAAAAAAATAGATTATAAAGATTTTTTTCACATTTCATTTATTAAGTTGATCTTTGAGGAAGTGGTTTATTACTAGCAATCGCATCTTGGTGTGCAATGGGTACATCGAAAGTGTGGAAGCTCAATTAGAAAAAAATTTAGTCTATGTTTTGCACACATTTACACCAAATGTGAGGTCAATTGGTAGGCCACTTACCAAATTATGGTGTTTGTGCAACAAAGGTCTCAATGGAAGGTGATAGCTTCAAATCAAGTATGCATCCACTTACAAGGATCCAGACATGACTGAAACAAAACCTTTGAATCGGGAAGATAATCAAGCTTCATTGCCAAAAGAGTCATGTTATGTTTGCAATAAGGAGAGAGACGGAGATATAGGGACGGAAACAAGGAGAGATAGAGATGGGAAGAGTGCATGAGAGAGAGGGGTTAAGGAGACAGAGATAGATAGGAATATAGAAATAGAGATGGAGATGGATATGGATATGGAGGAGAGGGGTATGGAGCGAAGGAGAGGGAGAGATAAAGAGAGAGAGGAGAGAGGGAGAGATAAAGATGAGAAAGATACATGAAAGGAAGCTAGGTACGTGGAAAAACTTCCAACACCAATCTATCAAAGGAGAGAATGTGCAAATTTCTATAGTTTCAAACCCTTATTCAATTACAATAAAGAATATGCACATAACAAGTAAAGATAAACAACATTAGAGATACAATAAAATATATAACACCAAATATATGTGGGGAAAATCCTTTCAAGAGAAAAGCCCCACACTCCAAAAGCATGAACAATGTATTATTTGTAAACAAACGATTACAATACACTTGCAGTGCAAGCCTCTACAGGAGTTTGTTTGTGTTACAATTTTGGAGTCAATCCAACAACATAACGATATCTCAACAACACAACAACCTACAACTCCAAAATACAAGTGTTCAATATATAGGAGCTTACAATACATTAATTAGACATTTCTAAAATTGAATGCCAAAGGTTGAAGATGCAACATAGAAAACACGAAAATCACTACACATGCATAACAATAATTTTTCAATTATCATCACATGCAATATTCCAACTACCAATTGTCACTAAACCTGCACCTGCCAAAAAATAATTATACCTCCAAAACTCACATTCCATGCAAACTCAACACAAAAATAGAAAATGCCTTCATGAACAACTCCACTTGTAAACAATAACTTCCAACTTGACTCCTTCTGGGAAATAGAAATTCCAAGTTGTAACTCACAAGACAACATGACACATGATTATCAATATTAAATAAATAAATAATCAATGCTAAGAAAAATCAAAGGTTGAGACACCTTCATTTTCCTAACATTCTCCCACTTGTTGAGCACCTTTGAAGAGTCAATTGAAGTAACAAGATTTAACTGCTAGAGGCCATGAGGCCCGTAGACTCCAAACACCATATGAACTTCTTTGTGCTCACTGACTTTGTCAATGCATCTACAGCATTCGTCAAAGTATCAACCCTCTCCAACTTCACCTTTCCATCTTCCACCATATCATGAACAAAATGAAATTGAGCATCAATGTGCTTTGTTCTAGCATGGAAAGTAGGACTCTTTTCCAAGCAAATGGCACTCTAACTGTCACAACAGATAGTGATCTATCCTGCATCAAGCCCAACATCTAAACACAAACACTTAAGCCAAATGGCTTCCTTACAAGCATGAGTAGTTGTCATGTACTCTACTTCTATCGTGGACAAAGTGACTACAACTTGCCACTTACCCATCCAACTAATGGCACCACCAAACATCATGATTACATATCCACTAGTGGATCTTTTGCTATCAATATCTCTTGTCCAATTAGAATCTACAAACCCACAAATACTAATTGAATGTTGAGGTCTAGTAGGATAAGTATGAAAACACAAGGCACACTTAGAAATACCCTGCAAGTATCTGAAAACTCTATTAACTGCATCTCAATGTACCTATCCAGGATTAGCCATAAAGTAACTTAGGACTCTCATGCTTGGGAAATGTTTGGTCTCGTACAAACCATAGCATACATCAAACTACCTACAACACTAGCATAGGGTACTATGGTCATGTCCTCCATCTCAGAAGAAGACTTTAGACAATCTTCCACAGAAATCTTTGTCCCTTGCAATATAGGAACAACTAATTGTCTGCAAGCTAGACCATGTTGAATCTCTCCAACTCTGCATTCACATACTTACTTTGGCTTAACTAAATTTGTATGTTAGCTCTATCTCTTTTGATCTCCATCCCCAAGATATATCGAGCTACACCTAAATCCTTCGTTTCAAATTGTGATGACAATTGAGACTTCAGATCTAAAATCAAACTTTTATCTTTCCCAAAAAATAGCATATCATCAACATACAATGCAATGATGAGAAAATGATCATTAACATTTTTGTAGTAAACACAATTATCATATTTAGATTTCAAAAATCCTAAAATCAACACAAAGGTGTCAAATTTTTGGTACCACATCCTAGGAGATTGCTTAAGACCATGCAAAGACTTTTTCAACATGCATATCATACTTTCTTTACCTTTAACCATGTACTATTCAGGACATATACATTTCTTCCTTCAAGTCACCATGAAGAAAAGTTGTTTTCACATCCATTTGCTCCACTTCTAAATTAATGTTGCTTCTAGTGATAACAAGAACCAAATAGATGTCAACTTTGCAATAGGAGAGAATATCTCACCATAATCTATTCCCTCCACTTGTGAATAACCCTTCGCAACCAACCTCGCTTTATGCTTCTCAACACTACCATCAAGACCAACTTTCTTCTTGAACACCAATTTGCAACCAACAGGTTTGTGTCTTTCAGGCAAGGGCACCAAACCATATGTATCATTTTTCTTCAATGAAGCCATCTCCTCATCCATGGCTTTCATCTAGGAATCTACATCACTCATACACATAGCCTCTTGCACACTCCTTGGCTCATTGGCATTAGCAATCAAAGTAAAAATATAATTTGAATCCAACAATGAATAACCAAACCTTTTAGGTGCATAACCAAACCTATTAAGTTGTCACCTATCTCTCATAGACTTATGTAATTATTGAGATTGAGACTCTTCTTCTTATTCAGAACTTTCAGAGCTTCTCAAGCTTTCCTCATCATCAAGTCCATTCTAGGCTTCTGGTTCAACTTTCTTAGGGTCAAGAGGAAGTTGAACCGCATCTTCTTTTTTTATTTTTCTGTAGGCTACAAAATAGTGGAAGAAGTTTTCATCTCTTTGAATATAACACTTTGACTGAAGAGAATATTTTCAGCCACTAGATCCCAAAGCTTGTACCCTTTCACACCAATACCATATCTGATGAAGATACACTTAACAACTTTATTTTCCAACTTTGACTTTTTCTCCCTTGGCACATGAGTGTATGCCTCGCAACCAAACACACAAAGATGTCTTAATGAGGCTTCTTTCCCAACAAGAGTTGATGTAGGAGATTTGTTAACCAAATAGCATGTAGTGGCAACAACTTCAGCCCAAAAATTTTGTTCAAGGCCAACTCCACTTAGCATACTCATAGCTCTCTCCATCAACATCATGTTCATCCTCTCTACAACTCCATTCTTAGGGTCAAGAGGAAGTTGAACTGCATCTTCTTTTTTTTGTTTTTTTGTAGGCTACAAAAAAGTGGAAGAATCTCTTTGAATATAACACTTTAAGTGTAGAGAATATTTTCAGTCATTGGATCCCAAAGCTTGTACCCTTTCACACCAATACCTTATTTGATGAAGATACACTTCACAACTTTGTTTTCCAACTTTGACTTTTTCTCCCTCAGCACATGAGCATATGCCTCACAACCAAACACATGAAGATGTCTCAATGAGGGATTCTTTCCCAACCACACCCCATAGGTGTCTTCTTAACAAGAGTTGATGTAGGAGATTTGTTAACCAAATAGCATGCAATGGTAACAACTTCAACCCAAAGATTTTGTTCAAGGAAAGCTTCACTTAGCATACTCGTAGCTCTCTCTGTCAATGTCTTGTTCATCCTCTCTACAACTCCATTATGTTGAGGGATATATGGAGTTGTCTTATGCCTTTAAATCCCATGTTCTTTATAGAGCTTATTGAAATCTACAGAAAAAAACTCACCACTGTTGTCACTCCTCAAACACTTAATCTTCCTACCAATCTGATTTTCTACCAAGGCCTTAAACTCTTTAAACCGACTGAAGACTTTAGCTTTACTTCTAAGAAAATAAACAAATGTCCTATTGTAATCATCTATGAAAGAAACAAAATGTATAGATTTTGATAACAAAGGAACATTTATAGGACCAAAAACATTAGAATGCACATAGTCCAAACCCCCTGAAGATTTGTGAGAACTGTGATAAAACTAAACACGATTTTTCTTTCCATAGACACAATTTTTGCAAAAATCGAACTCAAGATTACAATCATCAAGCCCCTTGACAAGGCATTTATTTTTTAGGGTTCTCAAATCCTTTTTCCCAATGTGACCAAGTCTTTGGTGCCAAAGCATTATCTTCTCAACAATTAACTTCATCACCAAATCATGAGCACCCTTGGGTACCCAAAAATCATGACCATAAAAATTGGATGCAACTTTATTCTTACTATTGGTTTCAATTGTGAGGATAGTGACTCAAAAGTTCTTTTCTTCTTTTCACAGAAGAACTATTGCACTGAACCATGCATGCATCTATCTGAAACAATGTTCCTATCTAAACACCTTTAGAAAGTACCATAGCTCCTCTTGTCATCTTACATCCTCCATTATAGAAGACAACTTGCACACTTGCATCATTCAACTTACAAAAAGAAGGTTTTGTATCAAACTAGGGATATGCAAAACACCATCGATCCCCTTCACTCTACCATATGGGAATCTTATCTTGACCCTTCCATGACCAACAATTTTTAGGTGAGAATCATCACCTAGGTACATCTTCCCACCATCATAACTTTAATACTTAGAGAACCAATCTCGATGTGAAATTCATGTGGAAAGAATCACTCAATTCTATCAACCATACAACTTGTGATGCATGCATTTCCAAGGCAACAACAAAGGAATCTGCATCATCCTTAAAGGATCTATCAAATTCAAAATCAAAGAATGACTTCTTTTTCTCCTCCTTACAATCTTTACGAAGTGACCAATTTTTTCGCAATTCCAACATTTCACCTTGGTCTTACCAAGAGACTTAGATCTCCCACAAGATTTGGATTATGACTTCTCTTTCTTCGTGTTCTTCTTTTTTCCTTTTTCTTTCATTTTTCCTCACCAAAGCCTCCTTAACTGTTTCAAAATATTTTCTTTGCATCTCTTCAAATAAAAGTAATTCCACCACATCATCCATCTTAAAAGTGGTAGTGACACTTCCAATGGGCATGACAAGGTGGTCCCAAAAATCCAACAGTGAGCACAACAAAGTCATGTAATGATCCTCCTCCTCCATTTTCACACCAACAGAGTTCAACTGGGAAACAAGTATGTTGAATGCATTCAAGCGATATGTGGCAGATCCTCCTTCCTCCATCTATAGAGAATACATATTTTGCATGAACAACTTATTTACCAGGTATTTAGCCTAATAAATTTGAGCAAGTTTCTTCCAAATAAGTGCAATGGTCTTCTCTTTGTGAACATTTTGGAGTATTGAATCAACTAAATAGAGTCTTATTAGATCCTTAGCCTTCAAATCCATCAGATCCCAATCTTCTTGTTTCATGCCCGTTGGCATAGTTCCAACAAAAAAAATGTCTACAAGTCATGATCTACAAGCATTCCTTCCATCTTGAGCTTCCACAGCTTAAAGTTGCCTCTGTTAAATTTCTCAATCTCAACTCTACCAGATGCGCTCGCCATCTCCTTCCTGCAACAAGGTTAACAAAAAAATTATGCAACAAGCTCTCACTCAAAATAAGATCAGTACAAAAAGCCCTTTAATCCACAATAGGAAATAGAGGTGATTAGGATTTAATACCAACTGAAAGGAAGCTAGGAACATAAAAAGCTTCCAACACCAATCTATTAGAGGAGAGAATGTGCAAATTTCTATAGTTTCAAAACCTTATTCAATTACAATAAATAAGATGCACATAACAGGTAAAGATAAACAACATTGGAGATACAATAAAAAACATATAACACTTGGAAATATATGTGGGGAAAACCCTTTTGGGAGAAAAACCCCACACTCCAAAATCTTGAACAATGTGTTATCTATAAACAAATGGTTACAATACACTTGCAATGCAAGCCTCTAAATGAGTTTGTGTTACAATTCTGGAGTCAATCTGGTAGCACAATGGTATCTCAACAACACAACAACCTACAACTCTAAAATACAAGTGTTCAATATATAGGAGCTTACAATGGATTAGTTAGACATTTCTAAAATCAAATTCCAAAGGCTGAAAATGCAACATGGAAAGCACCAAAACCATGATAAGTTTCCAATTGTCACCACATGCAATATTGCAACTTCCAATTGTCACTAAACCTGCACATGTAAAACCTAAACCTACCAAAATATAACTGCACCTCCAAAACTCACATTCCATGCAAACTCAACATGAAAATACAAAATTCCTTCATGCACAACTCCACCTGTAAACAATAACTTCTATCTTGACTCCTCAAAAACATAATATGCAAGTTGTAACTCACAAGGAAATATGGGATAATTATCAATATTAAATAATTAAATAATCAATGCTAAGAACAATCAAAGATTGAGACACATTCATTTTCATAACAATACATATATAGAGATGGAGAGAGAGAGGGAGGGAGAGATCAAAAGATAAAGATATAAATAAGAAGTGATATATAGAGGGAAGTAGAGAGAGGGAGAGATATATGGGTATGAAGAGATGTATAGATAATGAGATAGGTATAAAGGGAGACATAGAAGAGGAAATATGGAGATATAGAGATAGAGAGGCAAAGAGATATAGATATAGAGGTCTAGGAAGAGGGAAAGGGGAAAGAGAGGGAGAGATGAATGGATAGAGAGGGAGAGAGAGAAAGAAGGAGAAAAATAAATAATGAGATAGAGGTAGCAAGAGAGAGAGAGAGAGATAAAGAGCAAAAGATAGAGATGAAGAGATAGATAGATATAGAGGGAGAGGGAGAGGGAGATATAGAGGCATATAGATGGTGATATAGAGTGATAGAGAGATATATAAGGAGATAAAGATAGAGGGGGGAGAAAGAGAGATAGATAGAAAAATAGAGAGAATAGGTAGAAAAATAATGATAGTGAGAGAGAAATAGATGGAGGTAAAGAGAGGGAGAGAAAGATATATGGGAAGAGAAATGAGAGAGAGGTAGAGATAAAGAGATAGATAGGGAGATAGGGAGGGAGTGACGAAGGGAGAGATGGGGAGAGAAATAGAGAGAGGAGAGAGAAGTAGAGAGATATAGAAAGAGGGAGTGATAGGGAGAGAGGGAGAGAGAGGAAGAGACATGGATAGAAAGATGGAGATATGGGAAGATAGAGATAAAGGGGGAAAGAGTAAGAGATAAATGGGATGATAAAGACAAGTGATAGAGAGAGGTAGAGATAGAGATAGAGATAAAGATAGAGACATGGAGGGAGAAATAGGGAGTGAGTGTTTGTGAATGAGGGAGAGATTTAGAGACAAAGATAGGGAGGGCGAAATAGGGAGTGTGTGTGTGGGGGTGAGAGAGAGATAGAGAGGGATATTCTATATATATCTAGGAGAGAGAGAAAGAGAGAGAGGGGGGAAGAGAGAGATGCAGGAAGAGGCAAGGAGATAGAGATAGGGGAGAGAGATAGAGAGGAAGATAAGAGATATAAATGGAGATGGAGATGGAGATGAAGATAAGGATTAATATAGAGAGGGAGAGAGAGGGGGATATGGAAGTAGAGAAGAAGAGGGAGAGGAAGAGATAGAAAGAGGGAGAGACAAAGAGAGAGGGGGGGTGGAGGGATAGAAAAGTAGAGATATGAAGTCATATATAGAGAGAGGTAGATGGAGATAAAGAGGGGGAGAGGGAGAGAGAGGGGGGAGAGAGGGGGAGACAAATAGTTATAGAAAAAGAGAGTATGCGAGAGAGATAGGGAGAGGGAAGAAGATAGAGGGGAAAAGAAAGAAAAATAGAAGGGAAGATAAATATAGATAGAAATAAGGGAGAGAGAGGAAGAGAGAATGAGAGATAATGAGAAACATAGAGATAAAGAGGGAGACAAAGACATAAAGAGTTCTCTCTCTCTCTCTATATATATCTATATATAGAGAGAGAGAGAGCTATATATATATATATAGAGAGAGAGAGAGAGGAAGAGACATGGATAGAAAGAGGGAGATATAGGAAGATAGAGATAAAGGGGGAAATAGTAAGAGATAAGGGAGATGATAAAGACAAGTGATAGAGAGAGGGAGAGAGATAGAGATAGAGATAGAGATAGAGACAAGGAGGGAGAAATAGGGAGTGTGTGTTTGTGAATGAGGGAGAGATATAGAGACAAAGATAGGGAGGGGGAAATAGGGAGTGTGTGTGTGTGGGTGAGAGAGATATAGAGAGGGATATTCTATATATATATATATATAGAGAGAGAGAGAGAGAGAGATTTAAAATAAATTTAAATACAACATAGAGATAAACATAGAAATATATAGCTATCCTTAATCAAATGAGGACACATGCTATCCTTGGATTGTTGGCACAAAATGACTTATCAAAAGTTAGTTTCTTTCTCTCTAACTTTTAATTTAGATTTTATAATCTAAATTTATTTTATTATATAAATTAAAATAAAAACTCAAAATATAATTATTTTACAATAATTAAAATTTTAATAAGAATTAATTATAAATTAAGTTAATTCTAATAATTTTTATTTTTTTTGTAATTTCATAAAACATAAATAATTAAAATAAGTTTAAACTTAAGTCTAAATTAAAAATTAAAATAGCATATTTACTAAATGCAAAATCAAAATATATCAAAATGCAAATATTAATAAAAATAATTTAAAAATATTAATAATAAATAATAAACTTATTAATTAAATAAATAATTAAAAAAAAGCAAAACTAATTTTAAATTTATTAGAATTTAAATATTACTAAAATATAATGAGAAACATAGAGATATATATAGCTCTCTCTATATAGAGACATGGATAGAAAGAGGGAGATATGGGAAGATAGAGATAAAGGGAAAAAACATCATTGAAGATACAATAAAAACATATAACACTTGGAAATATATGTGGGGAAAACCCTTTTGGGAGAAAAAACCCACACTCCAAAAGCCTGAACAATGTATTATCTATAAACAAATGGTTACAATACACTTGCAATGCAAGCCTCTACATGAGTTTGTGTTACAATTCTGAAGTCAATCTGGTAGCATAATGGTATCTCAACAACACAACAACACAACAACCTACAACTCTAAAATACAAGTGCTCAATATATAAGAGCTTACAATGCATTAATTAGAAATTTCTAAAATCAAATTCCAAAGGCTGAAGATGCAACATGGAAAGCACCAAAACCACAATAAGTTTCTAATTGTCACCATATGCAATATTGCAACTTCCAATTGTCACTAAACCTGCACATGTAAAACCTACACCTACCAAAATATAACTGCTCCTCCAAAACTCACATTCCATGTAAACTCAACATGAAAATAGAAAATTCCTTCATGCACAACTCCACCTGTAACAGTAACTTCCAGCTTGACTCCTCCTCAAAAATAGAAACTGTAAGTTGTAACTCACAAGAAAACATGGGATAATTATCAATATTAAATAATAAAATAATCAATGCTAAGAAAAATCAAAGGTTGAGATACCTTCATTTTCCTAATGTAGACACTGAAAAATGTCCCAAGCCTGCGAGCAACTTTTTTCCTTGATCATCATCCTCTAATAATTAAATAATTTTAATTATTTAATTAGGCCTGATCATATTCCTCTATTAATTAAATAATTTTTAATTATTTAATTAATTCACTTCCTAATCTCTTTTCTATCCTGATCGATTAAATAAATTAATTGTGTCACTAATTTCCCCCTCTTCTTCAATAGTTAAATAAATTATTATTTATTTAATTATTTTATCACCTTTCATCTATAGTTAAATAATTACCATTAATTATTTAGCTATTCATGGTCTTTTAGTTCTTCTATGGTTAATTATTTAACTATTCCCTTGTCATCTCTCCTTATTAAATAATTAATCTAAGTTAATTATTTAATGTCTCAATTTCCATTTTTTCCTTTTATTTAACTAAATGGTTGAATAATCATTTTAATTAAATGCCCATTTTCATTTTCCTCCAAATAAATAATTTGAATAAATTATTTATCTCCACTTGTCATTTTCCTCCATTTTTGCATAAATAATTTGAAATAAATTATTTATGCACCACCTGGCCAAAGATGCTTTGTCATAATCCCCTGTCATAACATTCATTTCTATCATAGTCTACATGTCCTACATGTCTGTCATAGTCGTTGGCATCATAGCTTTTCCATGCATGACATATTTCTGGTGCATCAATTCTGGACCGTTGATCTTGGCATCTTTTCTGAGGCTCAATCTTGGCCATCCATTTCATAATCTCCCTCTCATGTATTCTCACCCATTGATCTTAAAATCCTTCTAAAGGATTAATCTCAGCTGTCCATTCAAAAGGTTGTCAATAAAAGCAGCCTTCCCCCTCCACTTTGTCCTTAACAACCATTATCTCCAACTTTCTTGCTTACTAGTTGCAGGTATTTGCACAACTTCAACAACAAATTTGAGGGAAATATTTTCATAAGAAGAAGAAGGAGAGAGAAGAGAAGTGAAGCAACCACAATGGGGAGTGTTTATTTATGAATACTTTCATTTTAATTCCTTATTGTTTGTATTCTCTTGTTTGATGTGGTTTATAGCTTAGAAGTTGTGGCTGCCACTTTATCTATGCTATATAAATTTTAACCCTATCTCACATTGGTGAACCCAACGTGAATATTACAGTTTTGTAGAGAAACTTGTTTGTTTTTGTTATTTTGAGGGTTACAACCAAGAATTCGCACAAAATCCCGTCATATTCTTTTGAATGCAGAAAAATGGGTGTATGAAATATTAAAAATGATTATCTAAGTTTTGTAGGCCTTGCTTTTAGCTTTCCGGAACTTCAAACAATTTAAAATTTTGTTAAGATTTGAGAAAGTTATGGTCATTTTAGTATTCATTGTTTTTTAAATTTATTTGTTAAAACCCGCGTTTTCTTTTGCCTATAACATTTTTTTTGTGCAGAATCTTGGAAAAATAATTTTTGGGTTTGAAGGTATGAGTTTCACCTTTCTGTGGATTCAAACGATTTAAAATTTCGTTAAGTTTTGAAAAAGTTATCGATGTTTTAATTTTTTGTTATCATTAAAGTTTTTTTTTTGTTACTAATCTCTTGTTTTTGGCATGTGGCTTTGAAGCGGGGCTCCCAAAATTGCTTCTTTTGAAGCAACAAAAAAATTGAGCTCTTAGTTTAGTTTTCCTTAAGCTTTTAGTTCAGTTTTATTTCTTTATTTTCTATTTTAGTTTAGTTGTCAACTTCTAGATTTTTAGTCTAGCTTTTAACTCTTTTGTGCTAACGAGTTTTTTGTAGCTTTCTCGTTGGTCCAAGATCATTTTGTGAAACTACTAATGAGTGGTTTTGTAAGTTTGAATGTCGAAGGATTATATTTTGAAACCACTTCTTTGCTTGTTTTAGATTAGATAACATTTTGTTTGGTGCTTAAAAAGAATGGTTGTCTTTCTCAATAGATTTAACTAGGGGTTAAATGAACACCATGTCTTAGTGTTTGAGGGTGGTAGGTATTATGCTTTCACCTTGTGCAAACTCGGTGATCAGAAAGCCAAAACCATATGATTTTTTGTTTACCTATTAGAGGGCCTACCTTATTGGGAAAAAGTACTCACCCTAAGGGAATGACCCAAGCAGTAACGAGCTAAAGCCAAGTCCTTCTGAACCACTATATAAATTTGTGGCCACGAGAAAAGTTCGCAGTCAACAGGATGGTACATGATAGTTCTCCTCCAATATCTTTATGATACAAGAAACCCTTGTTCCAAGGGCTGGGAGACCTCTCGAGGGAGTTTATCATCATATCCCCTGAACCAAATGCCCTTATTAGATACCTTTTATTCTTAAAAGCCTAGCCATTTTCAATCATTGCTTGGTATGGTGCAGGGCACAGTATCATGCCTGAAGTTACTCACTATTGACTCCCTTGAGTAGAGATAACAGTTCCCAGGAAGTGACTACCCAGGAATCCGAAGTTGGTGTGCCTGTAGAAGTGAGTGTCATAGAGGGGAGCCAGTGTCACCAAACTTCTAAGCTATCCACTCTCGAGAAGGAGAGGTGTTCAACACCAATCCAGGGTATTTCAGTGGGCCTATACCAAGTATACAAACCCTTTTCCTATTAGGATTGTGATTTTTTTCTTGCTACCATTTCACATCAAATCAGTCCTAAACAAATTGCTTGATACTGTTTGTTGTGTTTTCCATTCATATCTTATCAGAAACAGTCAAAAATTTAGATCAAAACCATTTCAAAAACATCAAAACTATCAAAACAACATTCTGGAAAACACAGAGCCACAACTATCTAATTACCACAATTTCATAAAATCCTTGTCCAAAACTAAACCAATTCATCATAATAGTGATCTTGACTTCCAAGCCAGAGACTTGCAAGATTTACCAATTCATTTTAGGCATTCCCATTAGAAATACATTGCATTATAGTTGCATTCCTTCATTCCTTGCATTGCATAAATTGAACCTTGACCTTTAGGCTGCATTTAAACCTTCAAATTTTGAACATAGGGAGACCTTTGAGATCTTGAAAATTCTTGGTTACTTATTCTACTTGTCATTGACCATTGTCATTTGTCTTGTCATTGTCACTTTGTCAAGTTGAGTCTTGGTCCTGTCTCCTGGTCTTGGTTGTCCTCTTATGGTCAATGCCATTTAGAATTTGCTACCTTGGATTCACATTAGCTTGAATGCCACCCTTTGTTTAAAATTTTAGTACTCCTTTGCATTAGATCACCTTCATTTAGACTACCCTTCCTTAGATTGCACTCTACCCCTATTCCAAAAGACAAAAAAAATATATAGCTCATATCAATCCTTCATTATCCTTGCATTTTCATACCCCCAAAATATAAAAAATCCAAAAATATAGATCAATCTCATTTAACCTTAGTTACATTATCATCCTAATCTTGCACTAGCATCATTTAGTCACCTTATCACACACTTTGACCATCAATCAATCTTTTAGTGTCCTTTAGCATCCATTATCCCCTATCTTTTAGGCATTGTCATCCTTGCATTATCACCCTTGCTTTTTTATACCCAAAAAATCCAAAAAAAAAAGAAGCATATCTTAGTCTCATATCCTTTGGTCATCATCATCCTTGCATATAATATATTTTGGTCATAGGGTCATTATCATTCTATCATTACTTAATCTTGGTCTTAGGTGCATCCTTATATCCAAAAAAATTGAAAAAAACATAGCATAGGTACATACCTTCCATTGCATTGGCATCTCTTAGGCTTCATACCATCCAACACCATGTCTTCCATTCACCTTGTAATGCTCGCTAGTCAAGTTGAATACCAATTACTCTGCATTGGTCAAGCCCAACAATCCATAGACTTCAAAAGAAAATACCTCGAATCCAAATACCAAGCACCCACAACCCATAGTCAACCATCCATCTATCCCTCTTACCAACAACCCATAAACTCTAGTCCTCCATCCATCTACCCTCATTATCAACCCTTAGCACAATCCATGACATTAATCCACAACAAACATCCATTAATCACCCTTATCCTAACCTTGACAAGGGAAACCAACCTTCCACTAGTCCATTCCAACTCTCTATGTCCTATTCTAGTATATCATCCCTCAACCCATTCCAAGTCTCCACATCCTATCCTAGTCCATCATCCACTAATCCATTCCTATTCAATCCATCTCAAGCTACATTTAGTCATGAAAATACATTTGGTTATGGTCTCCAAAATCACATGCATTGCCTACACCTTGGGATACATGTCAAAAGAAAAGTCCAAAGCATGATATCATAGCTTTACCTTCATGTCAAGATCAAAGTAGTCCATCCCATGACCCCATCCTTAATTCCATACAAGAAGTCCTTCTATATAATCATGGCATCCAAAATGCACCTATCCTTGATCAAGATCTCATTCCCAATCATGTCATCCAAGACAAACCTATTTTTGACCAAGATCCTACCCTTGAACATGAAGTCCAATATGATCCACTCATCGAACTTTATGCCATTCATGATCAAACATTTGAAGTTGATCCTATCCAAACTCCAAACACCTCCATTTCCCAAGATGATACACTTGTGTCCTTTAGCCACATAGATAACCAAATAAATGACATGGATCAAGTCAAAGAAGAACACAAAAAGGCTACTATGGATCAAGAAGAACATAAACAAGCTACTATGGATTAAGTCAAAGAAGAAGATACAAAAGCTACCATGGATCAAATCAACATTCCAAATGATCAATAAGAAACAAGCATGATGAATAATAAAGCCAAAATATCCTATCAATTGGGATCATCCACTTTTATCAAATCAGGCTTTCTTGTAGAGGAGAAAATTCCAAGCAGCAATTTTCACATACACAATGATAGGTTTGCATCTTTTTTTCAAAGTAAAAATTACCCCATCGCAAATAGAATATGTCAGAGCATGCAGTATCAAGGAAAAGGACTAGCTACATGAGCAAGGAATTCTAGAACCAGTACAGTTTCAGGAAAATTCTAAACATCAAGGTCTTGTCTATTCTTCAATCAGCAAATTAAATAATGTTAGTGATACCTCCTCGGTATTGGGGGCAACTTTATCTAATACAAACATCAAAATACGGGCCATGCGTAGTCCTTGTCATAAGGTTACTGCCAACACTCCTTCCATCCATACCATAAATCGTCACTCCAACATGAATAAACCTTCCATTTGGAACCAACAAAAATAAAATTATTACAAATCCAAAGTTCAAATTCAAATATCAAAGGCCATTGAATGCAAAAATCCAAGTGGACAAATAAAGTTAAAATGGATCCCAAAGAAAAATGGATCGAGGAAAGAAAATAGTTCAAAAGTAAAAGTCAATCAAAATGTGGACCCATAAGAAAAGAGGACTCCCACGTATAATATAATAAATGTTCACCTCCTTCAAAATGGTTATCAAGCAAGGCATATAAAAGTGTTGGTTCCAAACACTATCCCAATCAAAATTCCAAACTCCATTATCCACCATCCCAAGTTTGGAAAATAAAGATTGCTACGTCCAAAACACCAAATAGTCCATCCACACTTATCATCATCCATCATAATCCTACATCTTGCCTAAAGTCTAAAAATCTCACATCACAAATTTGTCGCATCTTGGCAGCAACTCTTTATCATAAGGACTCCCATGGTACTCTATCACGATGTGCATATTCTAATAAATCCAACTCTAGCATCAGAAAGGATCACAATGGCATCAATCAGTTGTATGCAAGTGCTATGATCTTGACAAGACAATTACTCCATAAAGGTCACTATTGGCATATCATGACACTAGTATCTACATCAACACATCAAAGGATTTAGAACAATCAGTGATCATACAGAACATCAAGTCGATATAAAAAAAAAAAATTGTCACCTTGATGAAAACTTGGCAAACAGGCATCTTGTGTGACATCATCAAAAGAAAAAAAAATAGTAAAGAGAAAAATTTCATCCAATAGTGAAAACCATTTTTATGGCACTTTGGATAAGTATCATGATGAAAACCTAGCAAACAGGCATCACGTGTGAGAGCAATTATCTATGTGGACCATTACACTTGGGGGCAAGTTGTCTCATCTCCTATGCCTTTCTCATAACATTTCTATCTATCTATCCAATCCATATCATTTTCATCCATTTTCCCACCTACCTTGATCTTGATAAGAAATGGGGCACAGACATAAATCATGCTTTGAGAAAATTCTTGACATGTCTATCCTTTGGCCACACACTATCCATGAAATATCATGCCATTGCCTTCATAGAATTTATCCAAACCCATATCTTAGAAAAAAAACATTGTTCCTATGCGACATAGTCCTTGGAGATCATATGTTAATTCTTTTAGCCAATAATCCTCATCTCTCCTATCCTTTGCCAAAATCAATCCATTATCCTTTCATACCTATCAGTGGACTTGGTTTTCCCTTGTCATTGGTTTAAGGATTATAATCCACTTATCTAAGTTCCCTTCATAATCCCATCTAGTCCTAAGGTTAGTCATTTCAGATGTAACAAGCCTAATCCATGCAATCTTGATATGCAACCTAACACATTATTCAAAAAATTCCTTAGCTTTGTTTGACCTATCCGTGCTATAGAACTTGATCCTTTAGTTACATTATCATCATTGGGACATGTCTTTCCCAATCCTCACATTGTTTTGGGATGTGTCCTTCCCACGTCAAACTATATTTTCATTATCATCATCACTTATCAATTGGTTTTTAGCTTGACTAGGGGAAAGATCATGTTTGTCCTTCGATCCTTGTGCATGCCTGCTTGGTTGATTGTGGGTATCTTTCACATGCATTTGTCATGATTCTTATAGTTATCATCCATAACAAAGTCTCACTCGTCCATAATAAAGTTTCATCATCCTTTCCATGGCCTGAAAACCACTAGAAATTTAGTATCCTTTTCCTTCATAATCATCCTTTACATTCACCGCTATCCCTTTGCACATAATAAGTTGGTCGCACACCTAACTGGGGGAAATTCCTTGATCTACGTCTTTATCAAAAAACATCAAAATCCAAAAAAATCATAAAACTTCAAAATCCAAAAACAACAAAAAACTTCAAAAATTCCAAAAATAGAGTTTGAGTCAGTTTATGTTAGTAGGGTTGGACTACGTTGCCTCTACGTATTTGCTACATAGGTAAGGCTCATCTTAAATGAGTCCCCGAGGCATTAGGTTAGTCCTTTTAGGTTGTCAAAATAAAATCATGACTTAGTATTTTGTCGAATTCGACAAATTTAAGTCGTGTCGAACTATGAGGTCTCTACACATTGCTACGTAGGCAAGGCCATCTGTCGATGAGCCCCCAAGGCCCCCTAGGTCAAGTCCCTTAAGGTTTTTTGGGTCTAGTCAAGTCCTTGGTCTGAAAACAATCATCCGTCGAAACAAGACCATGAATCAAAAAATGCACATAACCAACAAAATCTTTCATCAATCAATCATCCTATCATCAATCAATCAAACTGGTCATTCAATTAGAATGGAGCATTATGTCATTTGTCTCATTCAGTCTTATCTTTTGTCTTTTATCAGGATGTGTCCTTCTTGAGATTAGACTTTGTCAATTTAATCATTTACCTTAAGCAAGATGTGTCTTTCTTGCTATCATGTGTCTTTTCAACATTTATCAATTGGTCAACTTTATCGGATGTGTCCTTTTCCTTAAATAGGATGCGTCCTTTTCCTTAAATAGGATGCGTCCTTCCTACAGTTGGGTATCATCACATCACTTGGTCATATCAATCAATCTTTGTCAAACAATCAATCGATCTTATCAACCTTTTCAATCAATCTTTCCTTAGTCAGGATGTGTCCTTCCTAAGGTTAGGCACAATCATTATCAATCAAACCTTGTCAACTTTATCAAATCAACCAATCTTGTCAATCCTGTCAATCAATCTTGCCTTAGTCAGGATGTGTCCTTCCTGAGGTCAGGCACAATCATCATCAATCATTTCAACTTGTCAACCTTTGTCAACTTATCAATCAATATTTGTCAACCTTTGTCAATTATCAATCAATCTGGGTCAACCTATCAATCAAGTCAGTCATCTTGGTCAAACAAACGATCTCATCATTACCATTAACAAGCACTATCATGGCAAACACTTTGTTGGGTTGGACATGTCTTATTATCTTGATTGATTTTGGGTCATGTTACTACTCTCCTCGAGGATGTCCTATCAATGGATTTAGAGGGACGATGATGGATCATGGCCTCTTTTCTTTGTTTGTTGTATGTGGCTTGTCTTGGCAAAAAGACTGGGACAATTGGGTCCTTAGTATGAGTCGGGGCATTCCTTTTTTGTTGAATTTTTCTTTTGAATACTTGTCTCTCCCAAATGGTCACCTTGCACACCTTGGTCTATGTCATACCATGGTGTTTGTGGTCCATTTGCGACATTTTAACGCCTAATGATGATAAATGTAAAAATGTAAACATGAAAGTTGGTTCCCTTATCATTTCCTGTCTAAATTTCCATGTTCATCCTCCTTTCTCTTTCACACTAACATCCATCCCTTTCCATGCTAATATTTATTCTATCCTTCATCCTCTAGTCTTATCATCCATTTCGAGAGCACATTCGTGTTCTTTGAACCCGCTTGTCCTCTCAAGGGGGCATACTTGTACCCTACTTTCACTAGGGCATATTTTAGAATTAAGTTTCTTTGACACAACGCGATGAACTACATTATGTCAAAGAGGGGCAAAATGTAGACATTGAAAAATGTCCCAAGTTTGCGAGCAACATTTTTCCTTGATCATCATCCTATAATTAAATAATTTTAATTAGGCCTAATCATATTCCTCTATTAATTAAATAATTTTTAATTATTTAATTAATTCACTTCCTAATCTCTTTTCTATCTTGATCGATTAAATAAATTAATTGTGTCACTAATTTCCCCCTCTTCTTCAATAGTTAAATAAATTATTATTTATTTAATTATCTTATTACCTTTCATCTATAGTTAAATAATTACCATTAATTATTTAACTATTCATGGTCTTTTAATTCTTCCATGGTTAATTATTTAACTATTCCCTTGTCATCTCTCCTTATTAAATAATTAATCTAAGTTAATTATTTAATGTCTCCATTTCCATTTTTTCCTTTTATTTAACTAAATGGTTGAATAATCATTTTAATTAAATGCCCATTTTCATTTTCCTCCAAATAAATAATTTGAATAAATTATTTATCTCCACTTGTCATTTTCCTCCATTTTTTAATAAATAATTTGAAATAAATTATTTATGCACCACCTAGTCAAAGATGCTCTGTCATAATCCCCTGTCATAACATTCATTTCTATCATAGCCTGCATGTCCTGCATGTTTGTCATAGCCGTCAGCGTCATAGCTTTTCCATGCATGGCATATTTCTAGTGCATCAATTCTGGACCGTTGATCTTGGCATCTTTTTTGAGGCTCAATCTTGGCCATCCATTTCATAACCTTTCTCTCATGCATTCTCATCCATTGATCTTGGAATCCTTCTAGAGGATTAATCTCAGTCATCCATTCGAAAAGTTGTCTATAAAAAACAACCTTCCCCCTCCACTTTGTCCTTAACAACCATTATCTCTAACTTTCTTGCTTACTATTTGTACAACTTCATCAACAAATCTGAGGGAAATATTGGCATAAGAAGAAGAAGGAGAGACAAGAGAAGTGAAGCAACCAAAATGGGGAGTGTTTATTTATGAATGCTTTCATTTTAATTCCTTATTGTTTGTATTCTCTTGTTTGATGTGGTTTATAGCTTAGAAGTTGTGGCTGCCACTTTATCTATGCTATTTAATTTTTAACCCCATTTCGCACCTAACAATACATATATAGAGATGGAGAGAGAGAGGGAGAGGGAGAGATCAAAAGATAAAGATAGAAATAAGAAGTGATATATAGAGGGAAGTAGAGAGGGGGAGAGATATATGGGTACAAAGAGATGGATAGATAATGAGATAGGTATAGAGGGAGACATAGAAGAAGAAATATGGAGAGATAGAGATAGAGAGGCAAAGAGATATAGATATAGAGTTCTAGGAAGAGGGAAAGGGGAAAGAGAGGGAGACAAATAAATGGATAGAGAGAGAGGAAGGAGAAAAATAAAGAATGAGATAGAGGTAGAGAGAGAGATAGGGAGATAAAAAGCGAGAGATAGAGAGGAAGAGATAGATAGATATAGAGGGAGAAGGAGAGAGATATATAGAGACATATAGATGGTGAGATAGAGTGATAGAGAGATAAATAAGGAGATAAAGATAGAGGGGGGAGAAAGAGAGATAGAAAAATAGAGAGAAGAGGTAGAAAAATAATGATAGAGAGAGAGAAATAGAGGGAGATAAAGAGAGGGAGAGAAAGGTATATGGGAAGAGAAATGAGAGAGGTAGAGATAAAGAGATAGATAGGGGGATAGGGAGGGAGTGACGAAGGGAGAGATGGGGAGAGAAATAGAGAGAGGAGAGAGAAGTAGAGAGATATAAAGAGGGAGTGATAGGGAGAGAGGGAGAGAGAGGAAGAGACATGGATAGAAAGAGGGAGATATGGGAAGATAGAGATAAAGGGGGAAAGAGTAAGAGATAAAGGGGATGCTAAAGAGTGATATAGAGAGGGAGAGAGATGCAGATAGAGATAGAGATAGAGATAGAGATAGAGATAGAGATAGAGATAGAGAGGGAGAAACAAGGAGTGTGTGTTTGTGAATGAGGGAGAGATATAGAGAAAAAGATAGGGAGGGGGAAATAGGGAGTGTGTGTGTGTGGGTGAGAGAGAGATAGAGAGGGATATTCTATATATATCCGAGAGAGAGAGAGAGAGAGAGAGAGAGAGAGAGAGAGAGAGAGAGAGAGAGAGAGAGAGAGAGAGATGCAGGAAGAGGCAAGGAGATAGAGATAGGGGAGAGAGATAGAGAGGAAGATAAGAGATATAAATGGAGATGGAGATGGAGATGAAGGATAAGGATTAATATAGAGAGGGAGAGAGAGGGGAAGATGGAAGTAGAGAAGAAGAGGGAGAGGAAGAGATAGAAAGAGGGAGAGACAAAGAGAGAGAGAGGGGGTGGAGGGATATAAAAGTAGATATATGAAGTCATATATAGAGAGAGGTAGATGGAGATAAAGAGGGGGAGAGGGAGAGAGAGCGGGGAGAGAGGGGGAGACAAATAGTTATAGAAAAAGAGAGTATGTGAGAGATAGGGAGAGGGAAGGAGATAGAGGGGAAAAGAGAGAAAAATAGAAGGGAAAATAAATATAGATAGAAATAAGGGAGATAGAGGAAGAGAGATTGAGAGATAACGAGAAACATTGAGATAAAGAGGGAGACAAAAACATAAAGAGCTCTCTCTCTCTCTCTCTATATATATATATATATATAGCTCCCTATCTCTACCTCTCTCTTTTCTCTCTCTCTATATATATAGCTCCCTGTCTCTACCTCTCTCTTTTCTCTTTATCTATTTTCCTCCTTAAGTGTGCAATGGGTACATTGAAGAGGTCGTAAAGGTGAATTATCGTATCCTTAATCAAATGGCATGCTACCTTGAGCATAATTCTGTAAGAACACATGCTATCCTTGGATTGTTGGCACAAAATAATTGATCAAAAGTTAGTTTCTCTCTCTCTAACTTTTAATTTAGATTTTATAATCTAAATTTATTTTATTATATAAATTAAAATAAAAACTCAAAATATAATTATTTTACAATAATTAAAATTTTAATAAGAATTAATTATAAATTAAGTTAATTCTAATATTTTTTTTTTTGTAATTTCATAAAAAATAAATAATTAAAATAAGTTTAAACTTAAGTCTAAATTAAAAATTAAAATAACATATTTACTAAATGCAAAATCAAAATATATCAAAATGCAAATATTAATAAAAATAATTTAAAATGATTAATAATAAATAATAAACTTAATAATTAAATAAATAATTAAAAAAAATAGCAAAACTAATTTTAAATTTATTAGAATTTAAATATTAATAAAATATAATTTTAGTTTTCATTTCAATCTTATCAAATTCTTTTCTTTTCTTTGTTTTTAAAATAAAAAGCCTACTTTTAAATTGTTAAATCATTTTAAAAATACATAAAAAAGAAAGTTATTATAATTGAAATATTAACAAAATATAATTCTATTTTTCATTTCAATCTTACCAACTTCTTTCCTTTTTTTTTGGTTTTAAAATAAAAAGCCTACTTTTATATTGTTAAATCATTTAAAAATAAAAAATAGAGAATGATAGTTGAGATTGGTTTCATCATCTTACATCCTTCTCCTTAATTCTCAACTATTGATTTCAAAAAGCAGGTTATCCATTTCCTTTAGGGAATGCCTTCGACGTAATAAGATCTACTTATTCAATATGTTTGATGGGTACAATTAAATTATTATTAAGAAAAAGATAAAACTGAAGATAATTTTCAAGATTGGGGATTGTATCTTTGTATACAATCAAAATTTGTTTAAGTTATGTAATGCTTTATCAATGTTTCAAAGAATTATACATCACATTTTTAAAATATTGGCAATGAGAACTTCAAAATGTTTCTCAATAACTAGTTTATTTACTAAGCAAAGTGCACACATTCAAGCCTTGGAGGAGCATGTCTAGCTATGTCAACAAAAAACTTATAATGTATCGTAACAAATATATTTTCATGGTTCGATTTGAGAAGTTATTAGGATACATCATATACCAAAGTTGGCTGAAGTATCCAAACAATAATTTTGTAGTAAAAACATTTGATGGAATTTCTACATGATGTGGAAGGAATTTAGTCATTCTTAGAGTATTGCCACCTCATAATTCCCTATGACTTGTTTTGATATGGTGTAACACCCCTCCATTTTGGATGTTTGGATCGACAGTGTTTTCTTTGTAATCCTTTGTTCTGTTTATGTTGTGACTTTGGAACTTGGTTACTTTTGATCGCAATTGTTAAACGATGTGAATGTTATATGTTGATGTGATGGTATCTTATTTAGATGTTATCTTTATGGCATATTTTGGATTAACTTAGAAGATATTTGATTTAACGATGTTTTATGCTGTTGATCATATCATTGATGTTAGATGCGTTAGTTAGTGATATTGTATTGGTGAAGGGGATGGGATTGTATCACTCGCTTGCGAGTGCCCTACAATTATGAGATTTCCTCTTCACGGTGTGTTTGATCATATTATATATCTATGCATGTTTGATGTACTCTTTGTTCACAGGTTGATAGGTACATGACATCGACTCCACCTGATTCACAGGTTTGAGCGTGTCCATTGACCAACGGTAATCGATTGGGAGATAGTAGCTAGGTTTTCCGTGCCAAGTCGTCACCCTAGTCATAGTGTGTCATCGGGTTAGTTGTTTTAATTTGGTCCATTTCACCTTGGGTATTTATTTAATTTCATATTATAAAGGTTATTAAATGGCGGGTGTAGTGAAAATGATGTTTAACTGTATCTAGTTGCAATGTTGAAATGTTATTTATTTCTTTGATTAATTTGATTTAATTAATAAAATTAGATTTAATTTATTGATTAATTAGATTAATGGTGGTACATTAAATAAAGTAGTTGTTTTGGCATTATTGGATATTATGATTTAATTAAAATAAAGGTAGAAATCATGTTTGGATAGTTAGAGTTAAATTAAAATAAATAAATAAATAAATGAAAATGTGTTTTAAATTTCACTTTTGAAATTATTGATAAAAATAAATTCTTTGCAACTTTAAAATGCTTTTGTTTTGAATGAAAATTTTGAAAATGCATGAAATATGATTTAAGAGAGAAAAATTGTTTGAATTTTTAAAAATGGAAATATCTCCAAATTGTTCAATAAATTTAGTTGGTGGGGATATTTTAGGGGTTTGACCAATTTGGGGAAAAACTCTATTTTAGTAAATAGAATTTTATATAATTTTCAATTTGCAATTTGGGGAAGGAGTTTTTTGGCTGTGGCTTTGCTTGGATTTGGAAAGGAGATTGAAATTCTTGCTTGAGCTGAATTCAAAAGAGGAATGGAAAATCTTCAAATTTTGGAGCAAAACCAGGTTCCTCTTTGATCTTATTTTGTTTTCTTTCATTTTGAAATGAGTTTCAATCTGTGTTATGCTGTTGAAAAATCCTTGAACTGCTGTTTGAAAATTCAATTAAAACCCATGTGAATTTGCTTCAAAACTAGCAATAGAAACTAAAAGAGGCACAAAAGAAATTCTCATTATGGTTTGGAAATTAAGAGTTTATGTTTGCAAATTCTTTGCTGAGTATTGTGTTTATGTGAAGAAAATTTGCCCAATGACTGTAAAATAGAGATTTGCTTATATTTTTTTACAAATATATATGTATATACATATATATACTTACATATATTTTAAATGTAATTTTGTTTTCCTAAATCTGGGAATTTCTATTCAAAGTTTTCTTTTACTGTCAAAATCCAAAAAATAGGGGAGAGGGTCTGTTTTTGTTTAAAATTGAAGTTTTAATTTAAAAAAAATTAATTTATTGTTTTGCCTTGGGGCTGGGTGCTGCCCACAGCCACCCCCCACCATGGGAGGCGCTGCTGTGAAGGCAGCCAACGCTGCCTTCACAGGCAGCGGCCCCCATGTGGGGCTGGGGCTATGCAGCTCCCAATGCTAGGGGCTGTGCAACAACTTTTGGTTGCTTTTGTTTTCTTTAAAATTTTTATTTCTTTTTAAAATTTTATTTTATTTATATTATATGTATATATATTATATATGATAATTTTATATTATATGTATATATATTATAATATTATTTAATTAAAATTTGCTTTTATAATTATTTGTATATATATATTGTATATATATTAGGTATTTTTTATATATATTTTGAATTTGAAATTTAAATGGGTGTTTAAATATATATTTAAATGAAAGGCAATATTTAAATTTATGAATTTTTAAAATGATTTTTTTTAATTTTTAATTTTTAATTTTATTTAATTTTATTTTTTTCTGATAAATAATCGGAAGGGGATTGTCTTTTTAATCAAATGATTCTATTTAAAAATATTGTTTTAATCATTATGTATGATTGAATATATGGAATTAAATGATTAGTTTTAAATTCCTTAATGTTGTCAACGTGATTTGATTTACTATTGAGTTTGTGCAAATAATGTTAACTATCTTAATTGATTTCATGCAATATGTTATTGCGTTGTTTGGATTTAGGAAATCCTAAAGTAGGTTATTTAATTGTCCAAAGTGTCTTGTCTTTATGTGATTTCTCTCCTCATTATTTGGGCAAAATGGGTTAATCAGTTTAGTAAGTCTTCCTGATGGGGTTTTATTTTGGGGTTGTCGTATTATGTTAGTCAACCTCCGTTTTTCCTTGGAAAATGCGTATAGATGCATTATGTTGTTTCACTCAGTTTTCACGAACGAGGGTGGTTTGTGCTTCCTTGGGATTATGAGAGGGTTATGTGGTTTGTGCCTCCTTTGGAAGGAGTGGGTTTTGTATTTTGTTGCCTCTAGTGTTTGGAGAGGGTTTTGACCTTGTTGCCTCCAGTGTTTGGAGAGGGTTTTGACCTTTGTTGCCTCCAATGTTTGGAGTGAGTTTCCTTTGTCCGTTGCCTCCTTGGATTGGAGAGGTCGTCTTATCTAGTTTACCCATTGGATTGTGGTTTTGTATCGTGTATGTTGTTGATAGGAGAGTGGCTCTTTGTGGGTGTCCGACACACAAAGGGGCACCAGGGTAACTCACATAGGGTTTAAGTAAGTGACAACTTAAAAATAATTAATGAAAAACTCTCAAACTTATTAAGATAATTAATGCCTCTCTCATAACTCATTTGCTTTTAAGGTTTGAGATGAGACGAGAAGCACAGTTGGTATGAGGGTCCGGCGACTGGTAGAGTTGAGCTTGGATAGCCCAAGATGTGGGCTCGGTTGCCTAAGACAGTTGAGCCTGGGTAACTCATAGGAAATGTCGTGTGACACTCTCTCTATGTCAACCAGAAGTCAGTATTGTTGTATTGCATAAAAGATCATTGTTCTTTGGAAGCATTGTAACCTTTGTGTTGATGTTGCACTTGTATCTTTTTTAGTTCAGTTATGTATTAACCTGTGTCTAGAGGTTGATGGTCTTGTTTAGGAACTCCTGGTTCTATCTCCTAGCACGGGGGGTGAGCCTTCGGGTATCACATGGTTGGGTGGAACGTGCACCTTAATCCATTGGGTTGTCTTCTTGTTCATGTGGACGAGATTTCTAGTTGGAGAGCTCGTGGGATCCAGTTTCTCTTCTTGCTGTATTCTTTTTGAAATTATTGTAATTCTATTACCCCTCATTTGTTATCGAGGTGGATTTTGTAATATGTAATCATGCTTATGGATTTGTCTCATTTGGGGAATGAGTGTTGTAATCATGTTGTAAATTATATCATTGAAATCAAGTGGTATCTCATATTCTTTGATGCAAATTATTATGTATGGAATGAATGTGAACTTAATTGTTAAGTAATTAAATGTTATGGTGTTAATTCATGTTTATTGTTTGGGTTTAAGTAACCCAGTCTCGTAACCTTAGGGGATGGGTTGGAAAAGGTTAGTGAACTTACATGTTATTTGTTCTTAAAAAAAATAAAAAATTAGTTTGTTTGTGTAGTAAATTGCAAACTTCCCCTAGGGTTGCGTGGTGGGGCATTACATATGGTATCATATAAACGTACATAAATGTTTTGTTTATTTAAATGACATGTTAGGTCTAAAATTGTTGCTCACACTTCTAGAGGGATCAATTCACTTGAAGGCCAAGGAAATATCATTCTTAAATAATGGATAGCCCAATTCATCAACAAAAAGTGAGTTATAATACGCCAATTATTGAGAGTGTATAATGTTTCCTTTGCTTTGGGCTCATATGGACCTAGGAGGGTGTTCCTAGAGGTAATATTTAACAAGACTTAATCATGACTAAAACATATGAAAATAGACTAACTATAATAGTATTCAAATGTACGATTGGTGACAAACTTTGATAGTACACCAAGACTCTAGCCTACTATGCATATGAACTTTATTAAGCTAATGATTCTTGAATATGAAAATGTTATGGATCACTTTAGATATTTCCCTAATTAAGTTACTAAATCATGAAGTGCATATGAAATAATTCCCACTCCTAACCTACTAGTTAAAGATATCATTGATTTTCAAGGTGAATGGAGGGTCAAACACTTCTAGGACTAGTGACTTATATTGGATTACAAAGATGTAAATTAAAAGAAACAACACTTAGAAAAAGTAAAAGAGATACAATATCAATAACTAGACATACTCAATAATTCCTCACCAAACTTCCAAAAATCTATATGTAATAAGAAAACAACCATTAAAAATAACATTTGCAGTACATTATAGTGTTGCAACACTTATCAAACACTTATTACATTCATACCAGAAAATGTAGTGAGAGAAAACTCTAAGCTAGGAAGAACCTATCACATTTCTTCACATAGGGATCTTTTGAAAAACCCACAATTTTCCAAGGAGGCATATGGCTACAAATATCTATTATAGGATGGCTATCTCTTAATGACTTGCAAAATGAGTTGCTCTAATGGAAATTAGACATGTAGGTTTTGAAATCCAAGATCTTTCTCGATGTTGCAATTGCATGGAAATAAAAGAATGACCAACCATTTGAAAGATAAATGAACTAGTATTTATAATGAACTTAATGACTTGCAAAATGAGTTTCTCTAATGGAAATTATACATAGGCTTTGAAATCTAGATCTTTCTTGATGTTTCAATTGCATGGAAATAAAAGAATGACCAACCATTTGAAAGATAAATGAACTAGTATTTATAGTGAATGATTCAATCATTGAAACCCTACAAAAACTCAATTAGAGATTGGATGTTATTAATGCAACATGTTGAGCAAGTTGGAATCCCATGAAACCCATTGAAAATTGTGGCATGAAGATGACGAAGGGTTATCTACATCTAAAAATCCAACCACCGCATTCATGGAAACACTATGTGTTGGGACAAAATTGAAGGTATATTACTTAGTGCTTTGCTTGGACAATAGTTTGATATTTAATTTTATGGTTAAGTTCACCTTAAATCAATTTGGGGGTGTAAACTTTATGAAATACTTAATGAAAATTTGCTCAAGAGTTGATAGTAGCAAGATGAGTTTAATGAAATGTAGCTTAATTCAAAGAATAAAGTCTAAATAGTAAAATTATTTACTTTAATCTATCTAACACTACTACAAGTTGATGACATAAATAGAAACTCTAGCTATAGGAATTGTCACAAAATGATTTTGGCTACAAGAGTTGTCATAAAATAATTTTGGCTACAAGAACTGTCATAAATAGTTTGAAAAGAAGGAAATTAATCTGCAACTTAATCTAAATCAAACACATGATAATTTAATTATGTTTTCTCAATTGAAATCAATCCACAACATATATAGAACATACCTTGCACACTCAAAAAGAAAACAGAGAAATAAATACAATCATCAGAGTCTTAAGAGTGGGTCTTGCCTCCCAATCTGTCGATGAAGGAACAAAATGCTCATAAGTGCTTTAAAGATAATTCAATCAACTCAAGTAATGTTTCTGATGATAATATTAATAATGGTTTTCTTAAAATCTTGTGTTATACATATTGTAGCTTATATAGCTTTTTTTTCGATTAACAAACTATCTTAAAAATATAAGTTACTATTTTACAATATTTAAAAATTGAGATGCAATGATTGGTTAAGAAAGAGTGTGTGGCCTACAACTACTCTTTCTTAATATATCAAATTAATTTTTATAACAACATACTTAGTTAAACACTATACTTGGTTGGAAATACAACAAAATACCCACACATTCTCCTTCAAGGAATGTACATCATTATTCTTCATGGCTACAAGAGATCTCCTTTTTACCTTGTTTTAGTTGCATACAACTGCTTGAATTGGTGCTAGTAGAAATCACTTTCTAAAGAATATTTCACTCCTTTAATATATATTAAACATCTTAATTTTATAAAAATAATAGTGGAAATCAAGGAAGAAAGGTAAAAACTATAGGCAAAAATCTAGCAAAAATTTGGACAAACTTTTAACTCATCATTTCCCCCCCAATTGAAGACATTGTATGTCGTCATGCATTCATTACTTACATACATAGATTATTTTTTGGGTGGCTCAGTGGTTAACTTCTATATAGTTGTCATGATCTCACTTTGTCTTTAATCCTTTGCTTATGTTTGTTTAGGGCTATGTAAGATACCATGACATGTTCCTTTTCTTTGACCAATTGCCCTAATTGTTGTAATTTCTTTATTTCCTTAGCCTATTGTGATTTATCTCATACAATTCTTGTAATTATCCTTGTAGGGGCTAAATTTTAATTTTTAACTAACAAACTTTAGCTTGTAGAGCCTAAATTTCCCTTTATTTCTTATTTATCACTTCCTCTACATAAAATCATTTTGCTAATAGAGAACTTGCAAGGCATTTTTGTACTATGATGTTGGCCATATGAACCTCTTCATGTTGTTCACAAATAGGGAAAGTATGTTTATTATTTTTATGGATTGAGGCCTCTTCTCCCTCTAGTTGGTTTTCAAAAAATGAAAGACATGTGAAACAAGTGTAGTGTATTTCTCAAACAAGTCCCCTTCTTCCTCCTATTGGCTTTCAAAAATAGGGGAAACATGTGCATTATGTTGATCAAACATGACCCCTTCTTCTTCTTGTAACTCATCAGAAACATGGCTATTTATTTTCTGGGAGAAAGGGAATTTTCCTTGGATGTTGTCATCAACACATTGTTCAGTCAAAGGTTCATCATGTCCTATTGAGGCAAGGAACTCAATTTCCTCCTCTGTCATTCTTTATTCCTTTATCACTTTTTCCTTCTTTTGCTTATTGCTTTGTCTGTCTTTACCTTTCAAGAGAAAGGTTGTTAGAACCTCTAAATTTGAATCAATATTTTCCACAACTATAATTCTTGCAACATTGGCTAGGTTTTGTAGTTTAGAGGTTGATTTGGCAACCATGTTTCTCTATCTCTTCTACCTTGTATTATGTAAAGGCCCTTCTATAGTTTGAGGAACAATGCTTTATGTGGATTTCCTGGTATCATATGGCTTAGTTACATGAGTGTTTAATTCAATACTATCAATAACATTAGTTTCATCATTATGTTCTTTAGGTTCAGTATCATTTTCTTCATGAGCCTCAAGTTTAGTATCATTTTATTTGGCTTCTTAAGCCTCATGTTTAGTATCATTTTCTTCGGCTTCATGAGCAATCATATCACCTTTTGAAGCCAAATTACTAGAAGGTTCCTCTTGCCCAAAAAAAATTGACCAACTTATAGGCAAAACAACTTGTTTCAAACCCTTGATAACACTTAATTTAATCAAACCATGATGAGCCAAGGAATTATTATGCCCTTTTTTAACTTCTTGACACATTCTTTACACTAAATGAAATAAATAGTGGGGCACATTCACTAAATCCTTGTAACATAGATGACTAAGCAACCTAACATGTTGGGAAAAGACGTATGCATACCTTCCTTCATAGATAATGTATTGAATGATGAACTTGGAAAATTCATCCCAAGATTTTTGAAGTGAAATTCATGAGGTACCTTGTCCCTAAATAATTTGTGCCTTCTCTTTCATTTCAAGAACCACTTTTTCAAGCATTGCAAGTTGATAAATCAGGTTGAGACTACAAGAAAATATGATTTTCACATTTGAGGTAACTTTGTTGTGGCAGTAATGGTTTGCAAACCAACCAAAAAAGAGTAGCCCCTCAAGGTTACTTGATTCTCATTATAAGATATAACAAACTCTTGAGCAATTTGGTCATCAAACCTATGTAATTTTTTGAAAAACACATGTCATCTCGCTTCCTTGAAGATCTTGTATATTTTTATGTTAGCCTTCAAAGTTATCATATTGGTGGCTCTCATCAAGTATGGGTGTTACCCATGGATATTATGCGATAGGAAGTTAATAAAAAGGTCTAAAAAAGAGGTAAGGTGAGTTGTAGTTATGGACTATAGCAGTTTATGTGGGGACGTGGTGGTAATAAAAAATGGTAAATATAGACAAAACGGTAAGTTTCGGTAAAAAATGGCATAAAATCTACAATGACAAGTTCAAAAGATTGGCATAACAGGTAATGATAATGGATTAAAAATAGTTTAATACGTATGACCAAAGATTATAATAATGGATTATAATTCACATAGGCTAACATGACACTTCCCCCCAACTAATGGTATGACATCATCCTCAGAGATGCCACAAAATTAGTTTAATATAAAATAAGATAAATTTAATATTTAATTAAAAGAGTAAAATTGCATGAGAAAGTTACCACTTGTAAGAATAATTGATGTGTAGGATACCACATAGAAGTGAATGATTGCCATGATGTTCAGACAACTGGTTGATGTCTTTAGATTGGATGACACATCAGAATGACATGTTGACCAGTTAGGTTGTCAATAGGATGTAAGACTAAGGGCCGAAAAAAGACACGTGTAGAGTTATGGAAAGGTCATGTAGAAATACTAAAGTGTAAGTGATAGGAATTGTAAGAAATTAAAGCTCTTGTACCAATATTGCAAAACAAAACATAATTTTTTATTTATTTTTATTCTTTTATTTTTTATTGATTTTTATATTTATTTATTTATTTTCTAATTTTTAATAACGATTAAAGACTATTGTAGTTCTAATTTTCAATATTTTTCCACCTAGAGGTGCTGAAAATTTGGTTTCCACCCCTATGGAATTTATTCCAGTTACAACCCACTAGAAACCTAATTTTCAAATTGTAACTGTCTAGCAATGCTCAAAGGTTTTCATTGTTGAATTGTATTAAATTTTTTTTCAAGTAAATGAGTACCTAAAGATGTTTGGAGAGGCGATAGGAAATTTGTTAACAATATATAGTTCTTGTTTGCAATGAAAAATGAAATTTTCTTTGGTGATCGGTTGCTTATAAATCTTCAAACAATGACCATTGAAGACCAAGGTTGTGCGACCAAAGTCTATATTGTAAAGTTTAAATGCACCATTATCCTAGAAAACTTTAATCTCATAAGGTCCTAGCCATCTAGTATGAAATTTTCCTTTAAAGTCCTGGAACCTAGAGTCATATAAAAGTGCCCAATCACTTGGCTAAAATAATTGCTTGCAGATGAAATAGTCTCACCAATGAGCACGTTGTTGTTGAACCACCTCTGCATGAAAGAGATTTTATTTTCACATCTCATCTAAAGAATGGAGTTGCTCAATTCTTGATTTTTGTACATCAATAAGATTTAAACCCAATTCCAGAGTAGTACATAAAGTTTTTATTTCAAATTTAATAGGCAATACAACTTTCTTATCATAAACAAGTTCATAAGGTAGAAGGTAAGCCTATACTTCTTTAGGAAGTCAAGATACCCAATATTTTTGATGAAGTGCTATTGTATTTGTAAGGATGTTCTCTAGTTCTCTATTGGTGACTTCGACTTGACCATTATCTTGTGGATGGAATGGAGAAGATTTGTCATGTCAAATCTCGTACTCTTGGACGAAGAAAAAATAAGATCAAATGTGATTGTAGAACATGATCTATTAGAATTTCTTTGGGTACACCACACCTTGTGAAGATTTAAGTATATAGGAACTCTACTACCTTAGTATCGCATGCATGATTGAGTGCTACAACTTCAACCCACTTAGTAACATATTTTGTACAAGCCAAGATGTCCTTTTTTCTAGATGGAGGATTTATGGGTCCCAAAAATTCTAACCCTCAATTTTCAAAGTGTTCAATGTATAACTATGGTTGAGAGGCATTTCATTTGAATGCATGGGTTGGCCCATGCATTGACATTTATCATAATGTCAAACATACTACTTATCGTCCTTATGAAGTGTGGGTCAAAAATATTCGAAAGTAAGGATCTTGTTGGTGGTACATTGAGCTATAAAGTATCCCCCCATATGCTTTAGTATGATATGCTTGATGTATATCAAAGACGTCAACTTCAACTACACACTGACACATGCCATTATTGATACTAGTATGAAAGAGAAACTCGCTGATCCATGTGTACTAACACTTAGTCCAACAAGTTTCTTGCAATCTCTAGGAGAGAAATGAGGAGGAAACTTGCAAATGAATAAATAGTTAGAAATATCAAAAAACCAAGGACTCTTAAGAGAAATTGCAAAGAGATTTTCATCTGGAAATGTATCATCAATTAGAATCGACTCATTATCATGTTGTGTGACCTAGATAATAAAACTTGCAACAACATTCTCACAACTAGGCTTATCAAATATAGTAATGTCAATTTCTTACAAAATAATAACAAACATATAATTTAACTCTTCCAATTACAACATATTTATTAATTAAAAAGAGAATTGCAGAATGATCAATATGAACAAACACTTTTTATCATGTGATATAATAAATTTATTAATTACATAAATGACAACTAGAAATTCTTTTTCAGCCACTGCGTAATTTACCTCAACGCCTATGAAATTTTTTCTTATGTAATTAATAGTATAAAAAGGTGTACCATATTTTTGGCCCAATATTTCTCCCATCAAGTTGTCAGAAGCATCAATGTGAATATGGAATGGTAATTCCCAATTTGGGCCACATAATATTGGTGTAGTAATAATATTTGCCTTAACTGCCTCAAAATCTTGTTGACATTCTATTTTCCATGAGAAGATATTTTATTTTCCCAAAATAATAAAAAGAGGTGAGGGAATTTTACTAAAATTTTGAATAACTCTTCTATAATATCATGCATGTGCTAGGAAAATATGAACATCTTTTTGAAAAGTAGGTGTAGGTAAATCTAGAATGAGTTATACCTTTTTATGATCAACTTCAATACCTTTAAAAGAAATTTAATGACCTAAAACTATACCTTTTGTCATTAGAATATGGCATTTCTCATGAATAGGTTAGTATCTTCACACCTTTGAAGAACTTTTTAATCAAGATTATTATTGGTTTCATCATAAGTACTACCATAAATCGTAAAATCATCCATACATACTTCAACGTGCAATTGTGAATAAGATCAACAAAAACACTGAAGACAACCATTTGAAAAGTTATGGGAGCATTACATAAACCAAAAGGTAAAATATTCTATGAAAATGTTCCCCAAGGGCAAGTAAAAGTAGTTTTATCTTGGTCTTCAAGTGCTATCTTGATCTAATTGTATCTGTTGAAACCATCCAAGAAAGAAAATAACTTTTTCCCTGCAAGAGTATCAAGAACTTGATCAATAAATGATAACATAAAATGATCCTTTTTGGTTGATTTGTTAAGAGCTTTATAATCAACACAAATACACCACTTACCACTCTTCTTAGGTACCACTACCAAAGGTGAAGCCCATTGGCTATCTAAAATTGGATAAATAAAGCCTACATTTAATATTTTTTACAATTCCTCTTTAACAACTTCATGCAAAATGGGATTCAATCTTTGTTGTGGTTGTCTTATTTGATGACTACCTTCTTCCATATAAATATGTTGAGTGTAAGTGTTTGGATGTATACCATGCATATCTTGATATTCCCATGCAAATGCAACTTTATGAGTTCATATCATTGAAATCAAACCATCAATTTGTGTACGCTTAATTGTGGACTAATATTAAGTGTGCATCTTGGAAATATTTACATTGCTTGTGACTGAGAATGTACAAGTAAATATATGGCTGCTAATTGTGAAGTGGACGATAATAATGAATTTTGTTGATGTTTGAGTAAATAAAAATGATCTATATAAACAATTGTGTGGTAGCAATTGGTGTAATGTAATAAATTGTTAGAAATATTGTGAATTACCTATTAAAAAGAAATTCTCAAATGGACAATTATCATTTATACAAGAGTGAAAAATTGGTCTTTCTAAAATATCATTAAATGTATTTTTTTGAAAGAAATTTGCAATAATAACATCTTTAGGTGGTTCGTGAAAATCAAGAATTTGATCAATTGCTAAAACAGGAAGAGATTCATCCAAGTCACTTTTAGTCCATAGTAGATCATCTATCTACAAAAAAGGTTGTGTTGGTGGGTACAACATAAACCATTTATTTTGTTCTCCATTAGAAATAACCATATTACGCGATAGAGAAGTGATGAAAGCATCAACATTAGCCAACCAAGGTCTTCCCAAAATCGAAGGGTATCCCCCCAACTTCATTTTAGGCTACAAAATCATGAAATCGGTTGGATATTCTAAAGAATCAATAGAAATAATAATATTCTCGATCATATCTTTAGGTTTAACTAAAGAACCATCTACCATTTGAAGAACTGTATGTGTAGGCCTAAGCCCTTGAAGACATATTTTTTCTTTAGTTTCATTAGTCATAACATTTATAGCAACACTTAGATCAATAAGTTTATTTGTAATAACAATATGACCATTACATATTTTTATCCTCGAATTTAGCTGCACTCAATTCATGGGATAACCCCTATGAAACTTGTCCATTTTGTAATTCATGTCCTCTAAGCAAGAAAAACGAGGAAAATCCTACTTGCCCTTGTGCATGGTCCAAGCCCTCAAAAAGTTATTTCGATTGTTTAACTTTTCGCCTTTTAAAACATTGCATAAGGTCAAAAATTGCAAATACCTCTATTTTTCAGAGCTAGTCATTTTTCTTGCATGTGCGTGCTGAATTTTAGCGCCCTTGCATCTTTTTGGCAACTTGTTTTAGGCATGTAATCATGTTGATTTTCAGCATGGCTACATTCCTAAGTTTGCATGATTGACATTTATTGCAGTATGAGAGTGTTTTTATTTGGGATTTTAAATCATTTTAAATCATTTTAATTCTTTGTTTTCATTTTTTCTCCCATCGTGTTTGGTCTCCTGGTTATTTTCTACTGCCGCTTTTACACCTGAAGCTCTGTGCTTACTTTTCAAGTGGATTCTTTAGCCTTTTTTCCTAGGGTTTCACCATGGTTTGCGCTTAGCAGGTATGTAGGTTATTATTTCTTTTGCTCATTTTTTTGTATTATGTGATATAAGGTTTATTTAGGTTTTCACCATTTATTTTTTGTATTTGGATGTTTGTTTTTGTTAAGGGTTCTTTGCATTTTTATCACTAGTTTTCAGGGGTTTTAGAACTCAAGTCACTTTACATTTAAAATACTTTGTCTCTACAAAACCTTCGCTTTCTAAAAGCCCTCTTTACTTGTCGGACTTTACATTTGAGGGAGAGTTTCCTATCTATGACATCATGATGTCCTGTAAACATGAACACCGACATAGAGGTCGGGGTTTAAACCCTGACCCACATTACTATCGTAATACTTGCACTAAGTCGTAACAAGGTGTCGCAGGTTTTCAAAACTTGATCCCTCGTTATCAATTATCCTTTATATCATGTATCGTGAGATTTTAAACCCTCTCTACATTGCCCTCCACATGCAAAGATGCATGGTGCATTTCATTGTTCAAAACCTGACATGTATTATTGATCAACAAACCTTTTATCACCACCCACATGCATATTGGGTTTTAAATCTTGTTTTGCATGTCCACTATTTGCCCCACATAAATTGCATGTTCCAATAGAAATTTTTTCTGCCATTACATATGATGGTCGTCTCATATTTAGGTCGGGGTTTAAACCCTGACCAAAAAATTATTACACTAGCCTCTTTAACATGCATGTCAGGTTTTAAAACCCAACTTGCATGGTAAAATACCTAATCTAAATGCATTCGTCATTTTACAAACACATGCATGTTGGGTTTTAAACCTTGACTTGCATCCTTACCCAATTGCCTTTCCATGTGTAATGTTGGAGTTTTTCTTCACACGTGCATGTAACTTTTCCTATCCCATGTAGGGGGAGGGAAAAACATCGCACTTACATCAATTTTCCCTACCAACATGTAGAGGCACAAAATTTTTGCACCTCTACATCTAAGTGAAATACCCCATGTAAGAGCAGAATTTTATCCCGCATTTGCGCTTGGTAATTTTACCCTATGCAAGAGCTCAACTGTTCTCCACCTTTGCATCCAACTTATCAAAACACTTGGAGTATCTCAAATTTTCAATGCCATTACATCTGAACTACCAAAATACATGCATAAGCTCAATTTTTTCTTGCCACTGCATAAAACCCTGATTTTTCTCTAACACTGGGAAACATGAAACTTCTTTATGTAGTTTCCCTTGTATGATATTTCAAACATTTGCACTCAAATTCTTGAAAGGGTAATGATCATTTTTCTCATCATACAATTGTCTAAACCATCACCAAGCAAGAAATCCATGAAGTTCAAATATCAATGGGTTTTTGCAACAACCTCTGTTGCTTCGAGCATTGATAAGATAAAAGACAGAGATAGGACATGTTGATATGTATGAATTTGTGGAGAGGAAAAAGAAGTGAGCTTTGGATTTAGGCATGGTATGCATGGTGGAAAGTAATATTCAATTGGTGGTTGCATTTCTAGTAGCGACACACAATCCTGAGTTTGTTCTAGCAATGGCAGCTCATTATCACAAAGAATCCAAAAGTTTCAGTGATCCTAATGGGAATGTGATCATAAGACTAGATGCATAATTCTTTGACAAGATCTTCCAATGTTTGGGCATTGATGCATATGTTGATCTTACTACTGAGAATGCAAAAGCTCATTATGATAAGGATCCAGATAGTTGTAAGAGGGCAATTAATACAAGGTGGTTAAATAACCCAAGGCCAAATATTTCAAGATGGCCTAAGAATTTTCATTGGAATGATTTTTTCGAGGAAATAAATGACTTGATTACCCTTCTCAGCAGGGTAAAGGGATTGCCTAACTCTTCTAACATTCAAGAGTGGATGTACTTGTACATTCATGTTATAAGGAAGACAAAACAATAGGTATTCTGGGGACAACAAATAAGTGACACAATTCATGATAAACTCATAAAGGTGCCCACCTCATTGAAATTTTATATGACTTCATACTTGGTTTATGTTGCTACATCAATGAGGAAATTTCCAAGTTTGACTTCAAAGGATCATAGGAGGCATGTTCTAGTCTATCAATACTACTCCTAGTTGACCTAGAATAAAAGTATTCAATATTTTAAAATGGTCAATGATGCTTTCTTTGCTCCATACCTCTCCGTGTTTGAAAAAGAACTTGAGAAGAGGATAGTTTCAAATGAAGCATGGGCAGTGGTAAACAAATTTGGATGTATGTTCTTACAATTTCCCACCTTCACATATATTTGAGTTGGGTGCTTCGTTGGATATCTGTATATGCTTCCAAGGTATGTGAGACACAAGATAGTCCTCATGGAGCTATGTAGATAGATCATGGTAGTGCATAGCAAACAAGTGAAATATCACAAGCCAAGATTTAAGTTTCCTCTCACGATAGGTAGGTACTCTATGAAGATATTTCTCAAATCCAAGGCCATGGAATCAGAGATGCAGTGGGTCATAATAAAGACATTAAAAAGGAGGCCTGATTTTGACTATAGAGGAATGAAAGATAAGCTCAAGAAGAGCTATTCCCATGTGCATAGAGTGGAGGACATATGGATAGATTGCAAGATAGAGGAGGACATAAGGAAGTTGGACTATTTTCAGATTACCTTAGAATTGATTGTAAATCTATATCTAGCAGACATTCTTGAAGACATGGAGGATGAGGATGACATCCTAGATCCTACTTATGAGAGCAATAATATCGTTGAATCCACTCTTCCTCTTATTCAGTGGTAAAAGAAGGAAGTGACTTCTATCAGGGAAAGATTCCAACCCATTCTTGCTAACACTAATGTTCGGTTACAAAAAAGGGATATAAGATTGAAGAATTTTAACATTAGATTTGAGGGAGTAGAAACTGAGGGGCATGTCGGGAAAAGAGCAGAGATTAGAACAAAGAATAAGGGTGATGTGTGAGGTACAAGAAGAACCCCTAAGCCTAAGATTAAATTCATGATGAAAGGGGGTAAGAGAAAAGATTCAAAAAGGCCATCAACTCACATGGAAGAGGTGTTAGCTCAAGTTAAAGAACAAGAAGAAGAGAGTCTAGATGAAGAAGTACAAGAGTATCCACATGAGGATGCTCTAGAAAAATCTCCCATTTCTTCTTTGCCTATCTCTGCCACTTTGTTGACTCCCACTCCTCTTGTTGTTTCAATGGAACAACCTTTTCCCTCTCCCACTATTGTTGTTGCTACTATTATTTATGTTTCTCCTACCATTTCAATTCCATCATTTCATTCATCCCCAACTTTGGGGTCTATTTTTATAGTCCTAGGAATAATTTTGAGAATATTTTGGATCCTTACCCAATTTTCTAATCTTGTCTTCTCCTCCATTTGATATGTCTACTCAATCTGAGTTAGATAAGTTTATGGTTGAAACTGCACAAAATATGCCAAGTGTGGAAGTACCTAAAGCTGTTCAAACTGACACTCCACCACTTATGACTACCACCATTGTAGGTGCAACCACATACACTTAATCTATGATGAAAGTTCCTGGAGAAGGCTCATCCCCTCTTCCCCCTTGGTTGGTCTCGCAAAATCCAAAGAGAAAGAATCTAGCCTTCTCTCTGGACGACTTTGATTTTGGTCAGTTGGTGCTAGTAAAGAAAAAATCTACAAAGAATCCAAAGATTCTCTTAGGGGTGTTAGTGGATAAAGTAGGATAAAAATATGTTGAGGTTCCATAGCCTCCCCCAGGTAAAACTATGGAAGTGATAGACTTAGCTGATTATTCTATCACAAGGGTAGAACTTGGCAAAAGGACACATGAAAGTGTGAAAGAGGATGCACAATCAACATTGGCTTCTCTAATTGAGAAGTTTGATCAGGAAAAGAAAGTCAAAGATCAGTATAAGGCTAGTGTTGAATAACTTACCTCCATACTTCATAAGATTACTCAATCTTCTGAGTCTATTGAGCTTGTTGCTACAAGCACTGAAGACCCCATTATTCAAAAGGTCGAAAGGACACATTTACAGGGAAAAGCAATGGAAAAATGGATTGATAGGATCTTGGATCAAGGAATGCAACTACTGAAATCTTTTGAGGAAGGGATTTAGAATATGTGAAATGCAAAGGAAAAATTGAGCCAAACCATTATCACAATTTCCCAGAGTCAATAGGAAATGGAAAAATGTCTTGAAGCTTCGACAAAGATGAAAGAACTCAAGCTTGATGTGCTAATAGAAGTTGGGATAACTACCAATAGAGAAATGTGCATCATCATATTGGAGACCATGATGTATAAGTTGAATGTCATTAGTGGTTTAATCAGAGACCTACACGAAACGTAGGAGGTTGGCGAAGATAAAGGTTCATATCTTGCTGCCAAAATAAAATAGCTACCTTGTCAAGTGCCTGATGACAATCAGGAAGTTCTTCCCTTTGACAAGGTTATCTAGGAGTTTACCTCATCAATACAAAAAGAGTTTGAAGATGAAGGTTTTTCATTAGATTCTATCAAAATATTGGTGGAAATTCAACTCATTTTGGATAACCTGAAGCTAGTATTAGAAAGGCACTGGAAAACTAGCGTCACCATTAAGGACTCGATCACACAGGCACTCGTAATATCCAAGAATACTACAGGGCCAAAAAATTTAGAAGTCCAAGCGACACTAAAGAAATATGAAGACTTCTTGGCAAAGGATGGTGAAGAATGAAGGAACGTTCATGTTCCATACTTATTTTATTTTTTAGTTTTTCCATTATGTAATATGTAATTAGTTTATGACATATTACATGTCTTTTGTAAATATGCAATTACATTTAAAAATAGAGAAGTCCTAAATCAAATTAGAATCTACTGTTGAATACATCAAGTTAGTTTTAGTTTTCCTATTTTAGCTCTTGGCTCTCCTCTATATATATAAGGGAGCTCTTTTGTAATAGGGACCTTTTATCTTCTGAAGTGAAGTGCTACCCATTTGAAAATTATATTGAGACTTTGTGTTTAATTTACAAATCAAATTTCAATCAATAAAAGTAATTTTTTTTGCATCTAACCTTTGCTTTGGATCTACTTTGTTATGTGTGAGATTGTTCTTATATCCTTCTCATTACATTTTATTATAAATGGTTGAATAGGTGGCATTATATCATACATTTGAAAAGGAATTCAGATTTGATTTTGTAGACTTTGTGCTACAATATTACATTTGAAGTTTATGTTCTTGTGCGTACATTTTGTTAATAATTCAAAGACTTTTGGCTGTGAGTTATTCTTTATGTTTTGTGGATCCTTTAGTGGTGTACATTGGAGTCTTTGAGCTACAAGATACACCATTCTATATCTTTACAAGTCATCATTGATGACAACATAAGACTTTAATCTTTTGTGGGTTTTCCAAAAACTGGCATTCATCTGTATCACTCTAGTTTCTCTTTCATTTAATCAAGTAGATATTGGTTATTACTGCTCATTCTAGGATTTTTTGGTGAATTATATGTTGTAGTTATCATGAGGTATTATTGTAAATTTTTTAAGAAAAAATATCTTTTTTGAAAAAAGAAAAGAGGATGAATGTAACAACCATGGATAAATTTAATGTACATAATCTAGGTTAGTTACTAGTTGTTTTAGTGAGTAGTAAGGGAGCCTCCCCTTTCTGAGAGGAGAGATTTCAATCTCATCATAGTTGTGGTTAAAATCACTATTTTTTAATTAATCAAGTGATTAAAAAATATTCACCCAACAGTTTTTGGCGAATCTATTGGGGATATGAGTACACAACCATAGTTTCATGCTTTTGGTTGAAGTATACTAGTTTCTTATTGTGTTTGTAATTATTTATTTCATTGTTGATCTACCTCTCTTGCCAAGTTTGCATTCTGGCAGAAATAAGTTATACATATGGTCAAAGAGACCAAGGGCATATTGATCCTACATTTAAATTGCTAAGGAAACATAACTCTGACATTTTTCCTCCACGGATGAGGTCACCTCTTCAATGCACAAGGAGTTTTCCTCCTTGAAGTGTAAGATCACCTATTCCAAGTGAAGCTTCTAGTGTTCAAAGAGATTTGTCTATATCGCCGGTTCAAAGGTATATTATCCCTCCATTCAATCAAGGTAGAATGGCAGCTCAAGGTGCTACTCAAGGTTCATGGGGTAATGGTTTTGGCCCTTTGAATTTGATGCCACCTTTACATGAAATTCCTTGGAGCTCACACAAGAACATACCCGAGTTTTATGGAGATGGAAAGAAACACCTAGATGAACATATCGCTGCATTCTATATTGTATGCAAAGTTCTTGACGTAGAACATGAAGATATATTAGTAAGATTGTTCATTGAAACTCTCCAAGGAGTAGCAGGTGATTGGTTCTACAATCTTGTTGCCAGAACTATCACAAATTGGGATACTCTTTGAACCAAGTTCAAAAAAATATTTAAGCCTAATGAAGATGCTTAGGCCTTCCTATCTCAATTTACACAAATGAAGAAGGAACCACATGAACCCATGTGTGATTTTGTGGGAAAATTCAACAAGTTGACAACCAAGATTCTAGCCGATGCTCAACCAACACCTCACAATCTAAATTACTTCTTCATTAATACGTAGTTTCCTAAGGTAAGTTTTCTTTTGCGGAGATCTAACCTAACTACTCTTGAAGTTGTTCAAGCGATGGCTATTGAAGTTGAAGATGATTTTATCCTTGCTGGAAAGATAAGAAATCAATCAAATAGGAACAAAGGATGAACATCTTCAACCCAAACTTCCACAAAGACCATAGATCTTATGGTGCAAAAGTTAGCAAATGAATTGCTAACTATTAAGAAGCAAATTTCTCAAGGATTGTCAGTTCCTTCATACAAGGAAATTCCAAGGAGAACTTATCCAAAATGCTTGAAATTATCTTGGCAATGCTGCAAGGAACCAAAATTGACTTCCTGCACCACAAGGAAGACTTGCGCTTGAAGTGCCACCTACAAATGCAGTAGTGGGATACTATGAATATGAGCAAGAAGATCTTCCTCAATCAAAATATCTTTTAGAGGATGGCTCCAATCTCTTCTAGGAGGAGGAAGTAGATCTGACTAGCGAATCTAATATTTGGGTTTTTGAACTATGAAGAAGAAGATGAATAAGAAGAGGAAAAATTTTCCGATGCTTATGATGTATTCACTCACTCATGATGTTTTCACTCACTCACAAAATTAGCCTGATCATCAACAAGAGGATGCAACTAAGGAAAAATATCCCTCATGTCTAGTGGTTACAGTCGCTAAGAGGGGGACTCCTTTGCCAGTCCAACCGAGAGATACCGTGGGAAATAAGCAAGTACCTCAAATCCTCCTACATCTTCTTCTGCATTTAAGACTAGTACCTCAATTCCAAATCCCCAAATTGAAAATATACCATATTCTTTGGTAAATCCTTATCAAGCCTTTGACATTATAGACCATGCAAAGAAGAAAAAAGTTCAAATGTTGAAAGTTGAGTATCTTTAGGCCAATCCTGATCAATTTGATAGGATTGTTAAGTTTTTCAAGGATAAAGGAACTCATCCTAGCCAAGGTTATTCCAAAAATACCCCAGTTGTTCCCAAAATGAGGCCTTCACAAAGTAATTTGGTTTCAATCCCCTTGTCCATTCTTGGAAAGATAGATCCATTTTACATCTTCCTTGTTGGTTAAGGGTTATAAGTTAAGTAATTGTGTCATTGATTTGGGTGCCTTTGATAATGTGATGTTGGCCAAAGTGGCTAATGCTTTGGGTTTGAACTTGACAAATACCTTTGGCTAATGTTTCTCAATGGAAAACAAGCAAGTGCCCCTAATCAGGCAAATTAAAGATGCACAATTTGCATTTGTTGCATTTCCTAACAAGAAGATCAAAATGATAGTTTTGGTAGCTGATGTCCTAGTCTCATATGGGATATTGTTGGGATGAAAATTCTACAAATATGTTGGGGACAAGATCAATATGGATTTTTCCAAGGCCAAGATACTCGTCAAGGGTGTTATGCAAAAACTACTTCTGGAAAGGGAAACTAAGTTTTTTGTAATGAAATATGATGATCCAAAATCTCAAATTATTTTTGAATCTTCTACAATAGGTACTCACTTCTTACAAAGTGATGAATTTTTTGAGTCTTCAGACAAAAATTCAAGCAAGAAGCAGGTAACTAATGGTTCATCCTCTTCAGACGAAGATACTTCAGACTTTGAGACTGTTAGCTTAGGGAGTCCAAATGATGTTTGGACTGTGGAATTTGTTGATAGTTTCTCTTCCATGGGATCGTGAGTAGGGATAGTTTTTGCATCTCCACAAGGAAAAAAAATTTGTTTCTCTTTCAAATCACAATTCGATAATACTATGAGGCTTTGTTGTTAGGAATGAAGGTTGTAGACACGTAAGGGATTAAAAATCTTCATGCTCAAGGTGATACTGAGTTGGTTGTTTATTAGGTAATGAATTTGTACTAGATAGAAAATGAAAAATTAAGGCATTATCATAATCTTGTTTTGGATTGTATTGAAGGTTTTGATGCATTTAATATTTCTATAGTTCCAAGGGAATACAATGATAGGGCTGATTTTCTAGTAGTATCAACTACTCTTATGATCCCACATAAATACTTCAAAGGAACCAAATATACTATTGAGTTGGTTTTCCATCCAAGTGTTCTTGATAATTCTAATAATTGGAATTTATTTAATGATGACCATCAAATTGTGGCCTTTCTAGAGAAGGCTAAAAAATTTGGCGAATTGTGTTTTAGGGAAGTGATTCTTCTTCTCGAGGATCAATCTCCGAGGTGGATCAAGATATTGGTGAGGAAATCTTGCAGTTAAAATGGAATAAGGTTACCAAAGGTTTGATTTCTTTAGAATTTTGTTTTGACAAACATGATCATTATGTCAAGAAGCAACAACAATCTATGTCTAATTCTTCAACTGAAGTTGAACAACTGAATTTGGGAACAAAAGAGGATCCTAAGATGATAAATATTGGTAAATGTTTCACTCCGAAGGAAAAAGATAAGTTTGCTAAAATATTGTGGCATTACATGGTTGTACTTGTTTATTATTATAAGGACTTAAAATATTTTCATTTGAAGGAGGTCCAACATGAAATTCCCCTGAAAGTGGGTTCTATACCGCACAAGAAAAAGTAGAGGCAATATAATCCAAAGATTTTAGGTACTATTCTTTTTGAGATTTATAAAATGCTTAATACAAGGATCATCTTTCCTATCTACCATTCAACATGGATAGCAAACATTTTTCCAGTACAAAAAAAGAATGAAGAAATCCATATTTGTGTAGATTTCCAGAACCTAAATCAATTGTCGTTGAAGGACAATTACCCTTTGCCGATAATGGATCAAGTATTGCAAATAGTGATGAGATCTAAGATGCTATCTACGCTAGATGGTTTTTCAGGGTACAATCAAGTGGAGGTAAGTGAAGAAGACCAACATAAAACTGCTTTCACTACTATGTGGGGTACATTTGCTTACACAAAATGCCTTTTGGTTTAATTAATGTTGATGCCACATTTCAAAGAGCAATGGAATTAGATTTTCATGATGTGATGGGTAAGTTAATTGTGGTTTATCTTTATGAATTGATAATATTTTCAAAGAAATTTCAAGATCATTATCATCACTTGCAGCAAGTTCTTGAGAGGTGTCGACAACACAAAATTTACCTCAACCCCAAGAAGTCAATCTTTGGGGTTTGATAAGGTAAAATCCTTGGAGACATTGTGTCTAAGGAAGGTATCAAGATTGATCCTGAATAGGTCAAGTCAATTCAAAGTCTTACTTTACCTTCGCATAAGATGACAACCCACTCCTCTTCGGGAAGGTAAATTTCTTACAAAGGTTTGTCCTAGACTTTGTAGAGAAGACTCATCATATTGTTGATATGATAAAAGGTAAGACAATTTTTCATTGGAGTGCAAAAGGAAAAGTTGAATTCAATGAAATTAAGGAGGGTATTTGCACATGCTCTAGTCTTAGTCTACCTAGACTACACAAAGGACTTTATCATGTGTAGTTACACTTCTGAACATACACTATTTGCTATCCTGGTGCAACAAAACAGTGAGAAGATTGAATCTCTTATAGCATTCATGAGTTGTCCTTTGAAAGTTCACGAGCTTAAGTACTCACTAATGGAAAAGCATGCTTATGCTATGGTCAAATAAGTTAAGAATTTTAGACTCTACATCCTTAATTCTCATGTTATTGCATTAGTGTCAAATTCCATGATCAATTCTATCTTGAATCAACATGAGTTTGGAACTAAAAGAGGTAATTGCATTGCCAAAATTCAAGAATACGACATGGAAATTAAACCCACAAAGTTGGTTCATGGGAAAGGTTTGTGTCATCTAATAGATGATAATAAACTAAAAGAATTATTTGATGATGAGGAAGTAAACACTGAAGATTTTCTTACATTCTTGTTTGTAAGCATGATTGATGAATGGCATTCAAATATTGCACACTTCCTCACTTATGGAGAATGTCCTGAGCATTTTCCATTGAAGGAAAAGAGGACAATCAAGCTCAAGGCTACAAACTTTGTTCTTTGGGATAACGGTTTGTATAAGAGGAGTCTTGATGGAACCTTTCTACGTTGTGTGGATAAAGTACAACAAGCTAAGTTTTTGGAATCATTTCACAACTTAGCATACGAAGGAAACTTTTTAGTACCAGTCACTACTCACAAGATCTTGTGAGCAAAATATTATTTTCCTACGCTGTTTCAAGATGCGTACAACTGGGCACATAAGTGTGAGTTATGCCAATAGTTCATGGTGAAACTTGAATTGACAACTTTACCCCTCAAGCCAGTGGTAATTGAAGAACCCTTTCAAAAATGGGGAATAGATATCATTGGCACAGTTAATCCACCATCAAGTGCAGGGCATAGCTATGTTCTCATGATTACTGACTATTTCACCAAGTGGGTGGAAGCCATTCCAGTTAAGCATGCTACTTCAGAAGTGGTATGCAATTTTCTCAAGGAGAATATCATTTCAAGGTTTGGTGTTCCAAATAAGATTGTAGCAGATAATGCTACTTCCTTCTCATCTAGTGAGATAACGATGTTTTTATTTGAATATGGGATCACTCTCTCTCATTATTCAAACTATTACCCTCAAAGTAATGTTAAAAAAAATCGAGTAACAAGAATTTGGTTACCATAATTAGGAAGCTAGTGGATGAGAATTAGAGTTCTTGGCACAGGGCATTGTATCATGCATTGTGGGCATATCATATTACCCCCAAATGGGTGATTGGCATGTCTCTGTTTCAGCTCTTGTATGGATTGAATGTGGAAATCCCTATCACATTAGAATTTCCTACTTTGAAATTAGCTAAGGCCATTGAAGATGAAACTTTTGACAACTTCGTTGATAAGTGCATTATTTTCCTTGCTAAACTAGAAAAGAAGCATGCATAGGTGGTGGATCACATTGTAGAACACCAAAGCCAAGTCAATTTTTTTTTTAAGAAAAGGAAAAGTTTTGTGATTTCCAAATTAGAGATCAAGTCCTATTATGGGCCAAAATAAGAGAACCAAAAAGAATGCATGAAAAGTTTGATTCCTTGTGGAGAGGATCTTTCACAATTCACCAACTTTGTGGTGAGGAAAGTTTTCTTCTGGCATGCCAAGATGGAACTCCCTTTTTGTTGCCTCACAATGGACAACATCTAAAGCTTTTCACTCACTGAAGTATCAAATAAGTTTGTAAATATTTTTATTTTTTTGTGTCTTTCTTTCTTTTTGGTCTTTTTGTGTCTTTTGGTCACCTGACTCTATAACTGAATGGATGGATGAAGGCACTTAGAGTCTGGGATTCTTCTCCCTTCAATCATTTCAAAGGATGATCAAAGGAAGCTCCCTAGTTATAGCCAACTGTTATCCTCAAATTCAACTACACTCAATTCATGGGATAACCCCTACAAAACTTGTCCATTTCATAAGCCACATCCTCTAAGCACACAAAACAAGGAAAATCATACTTGCCCTCATGCGTGGTCCAAGCCCTCAAAAATTTATTTTGAAGAGTGTTTAACTTTTCACCTTTTGAAAAATTACAAAAGGTCAAAAATTATGAATACCTCTATTTTAAGAGTTAGTCATTTTTCCTACATGTGCAAGAGCACCAAATTTTAGCACCCTTGCATCTTTTTGGAAAATTATTTCATGCATGTAATCATATTGATTTTCAACACGACTACATTCCTAAGTTCACATAATTGACATTTATTGCAGTATGAGTGTGTTTTTTTGTGTGCTTTTAAATCAATTTAAATTGTTTTAAGTCTTCATTTTCATTTTATCTCCCATTGTGTTTGGTCTCCTAGTTATTTCTTGATGTCGCTTTTACACCTCAAGCTCTGTGTTTGCTTTTCAAGCAAATTCTTCAGCCTTTCAGCTAAGGTTTTGCCGTGGTTTGCACTTAGCAAGTATGTAAGTTATTATTTCTTTTGCTCATTTTTCTATATTATGTGATATATGGTTTGTTTAGGTTTTCACTATTTATTTTTGTATTTGGGTGTTTGTTTTTTTAGGGTTCTTTGCATGTTTATCACTAGTTTTTGGGGATTTTAGAACTCAAGTCACTTTACATTAAAAACCTGTCTCTGCAAAACCTTTGTTTTCTAAAAGCCCTCTTTACTTGTTAAGCGTTAAAATTTTGAGAAATTTTCCTATCTATGATATCATGATGTCCTCTAAATATGAACACCAACATAGAGGTTAGGTTTTAAACCCGGACCCACATTACCATTGTAATACCCACACTAAGTCATAACAAGGTGTCATAGCTTTTCAAAACCTGACCCCTCATCATCAATAATCCTTTGTATCATGTATTAGGGGATTTGAAACCCGCTCTACATTTCCATTCACATGCAAAGATGCATGGTTCATTTAATTTTTCAAAACCCAACATGTGTTATTGATCAACGAACCTTATATTGTCACCCACATGCATATCGAGTTTTGAAACCCATGTTGCATTTCCATTGTTTGCTCCATATAAATTGCATGTTCCAACAAGAATGTTTTTTGCTATTACATATGATGGTTGTCCCATATGTAGGTCAGTGTTTAAACCCTAACCAACATATTATTGCACTACCCACTTTAACATGAACGTTAGGTTTTAAAACCTGACTTGCATGGTCAAATACCTAATCTAAATGCATCCCTCATTTTACCAATATATGCAAGTTGAGTTTTAAACCCTGACTTGCATCCTTACCCAAATGCCTTTCCATTTGTACTATCAAATTTTTTCTCTACATGTGCATGTAAATTTTCCTATCCCATATAGGGACGGGGAAAAACGTTGCCCTTACATCAATTTTCCCTACCAACATGTAGAGGCGCATAATTTTTTTCCTTTGTATCTAAAGTGAAATACCCCATGTAAGAGAATATTTTTTTCTTGAATTTGCACTTGGTAGTTTTACCCTATGCAAGAGCTCATTTTTTCTCTACCTTTGCATCCAAGTTATCAAAACACTTTTAGTATTTCAAATTTTCAGCAACATTACATCTAAACTACCAAAATACATGCAAAAGCTCAATTTTTCCTTTCCATTGCATAAAACCTTGATTTTTCTCTAACATTGGGAAACACAAAACTTCTTTTTGTAGTTTCCCTTGTATGTTGTTTTAGACATTTTCCCTTGAATTCTTGAAAGGGTACAAGTGTTTTACTCACCATACAACTTCTCCGCAAATGTCTGAAACATCACCAAGCACAAAAGTTGTGAAGTTTAAATATAAGGGGGTTTTACAAATACCTTTGTTGCTTCGAACATTGATGAGTTAAAAGACACAAAGATAGGACATGTTGACATGTTTGAATTTGTGGAGAGGACAAAGAAGCAACATTTGGAATCAGGCATGGTATGTGTGGTGGAAAGTAATATTCAATTCATGACTCCATTTCCAATAGAAAAACACAATCCTGAGTTTGTTTTAGCCATGGTAGCTCATTATCACAAAGAATCTAGAAGTGTCAGGGATCATGATGGGAATGTGATCATCAAAATAGATGCATAATTCTTTGACAAGATCTTCCAATGTTCGAGCATTGATGCATATGTTGGTCTTACTATTGAGAATGCACAAGCTCATTGTGATAAGGATCCAGATAATTGTAAGAGGGAAATTAATACAAAGTGGTTAAAGAACCCAAGGCCAAATATTTCAAGGTAGCCTAAGAGTTTTCCTCATAGTGATTTCATCGAGTAAGTACATGACTTGATTACCCTTCTCAGTAGGGTAAATGGATTGCCTAAATCTTCCAACTTTCAAGAGTGGATGTACTTGTACATTCATGTTATAAGGAAGAGGAAACATGTATTCTTGGGTCAATAGATAAGTGATGAAATTCTTGATCAACTCATAAAGGTGCCCACCTCATTGAGATTTTATATGACTTCATACTTGGTTTATATTGCTGCATCAATGAGGAACTTTCCAGGTTTTACTTCAAAGGGTGATAGGAGGTATGTTCTAGTCTATCAATACTACTCCCACTTGACCTTGAATAAAAGTATTCAACATTTTAGAACGGTCAATGATGCCTTTTTTTCCATGCCTCTGCATGTTTGACAGAGAACTAGAGAAGAGGAGAGTGTTAGATGAAGCATGGGAAGTGGTCATAATATTTGGTTGTATGTTCTTACAATTTCACACCTTCATATACATTCAAATTGGGTGCTTCGTCGGATATCCGTATATGATTCCAAGGTATATGAGTGACAAGATAGTCCTCATGGAGCTATGTAGATAGACCATGAAAGTACACAAAAGACAAGCAAAATCTCAGAAGCTAGGGTTTAATTTTCCTCTCATGATAGGCAGGTACTCTATCACAACATTTGCCAATGCTAAGGCCATGAAATCATAGATGTAGTGGGTCACAATAAAGACATTCAAAATGAGGCCTAATTTTGACTATAGAGGAATGAAAGATAAGCTCAAGAAGAGCTATTCCCATGTACACAGAGTGGAGGACATATGGATAGATTGTAGGACAAAGGAAGACATAAGGAAGCTAGACTATTTTTAGATTACCTTAGAACAAATTGCAAATCTAGATCTGACAGACATTCTTGAAGACATGGAGGATGAGGATGACATCCTAGATCCTACTTATGAGAGCAATAATATTGTTGAATCCCCTCTTTCTCCTATTAAGTGGTCAATGAAGGAAGTGACTTCTATTAGGGAAAGATTCTAGCCCATTCTTGCTAACACTAATGTTTGGTTAAAGGAAAGGGATATAAGATTGAAGAATTTTAACACTAGATCTGAGGGAAGAGAAATTGGGGGGCATGTCGAGAAAAGAGTAGAGATTAGAACAAAGAATACTGGTAATGTGCCAAGTATAAGTAGAACCCCTAAGCTTAAGATTAAATTCATAATGAAAGGGGGTAAGAATAAAGATTCAAAAAGGCCATCATCTCACACAGAAGAGGTGTCAACTCAAGTTGAAGAACAAGAAAAATAGAGTTTGGATGAAGAAGTACAAGAATCTCCACATGAGGATGCTCCAGAAACTCTCCCATTTCTTCTTCCCCTATCTCTACCACTTTATTGACTCCCACTCCTATTGGAAGAGTCTTTTCCCTTTTCCACTATTGTTGCTGCTACTATTACTAGTGTTATTTCTATTGCCTTTGCCATTAATTCTATCAATTCATTCATTCCCAACTTTGGGGTCTATTTTTTATAGTCCTGGGAATAATTTTGAGTATATTTTTGGCTCCTCACCTAATTTTCCAAGTTTGTCTTCTCCTTCATTTGATATGTCTACTCAATATGAGTTAGATAAGTTTATGGTTAAAATTGCACAAAATATTCCAAGTGTGGAAGTACCTAAAGCTATTCAAACTGACACTGAACCACTTGTGACTACCATCATTGTAGGTGCACCACATCTAATCAAGCTATGATGAAAGGTATTGGAGAAGGCTCTTCCCCTCTTCCCCCTTGGTTGGCCTGGAAGACTCCAAAGAGAAAGAAGCAAGCCATCTTTTTGGAAAACTATGATTTTGGTCAGTTGGTACTAGTAAAGAAAAAATCTACAAAGAATCCAAAGACTCTCTCAAGGCTGTTAGTGAATAAAGGAGGATACAAATATGTTGAGGTTGCATAGCCTCCCCTAGGTAAAACTGTGAAAGAGATAGACTTATCTGATTATCCTATCACAAGGGTAGAACTTGGCAAAAGGATGCATGAAAGTGAGAAAGATGATGCACAACCAGCATTGGATTGTCTAATTGAGAATTATGATCATGAAAATAAATTCAAAGATCAGTATAAGGCTAGGGTTGAACAACTTACCTCCATACTTCAGAAGATTACTCAATCTTCTGAGTTTGTCAAGCTTGTTGCTACAAGCATTGAAGACCCTATTATTCAAAAGGTCAAAAGGACACATGTACGGGGAAAAACAGTGACAAAATGGATTGATAGGATCTTGGATCAAGGAATGCAACTGTTGAAATATTCTGAGGAAGGGATTAACAATATGGGAAATGTAAAGAAAAAATTGAGCCAAACCATTGATACACTTTCTTAGAGTCAATAGGAAATGGAGAAAAGTCTTGAAGCTTGGAAAAATATGAAATAAATCAAGCTTGATGTGATAGAAGAAGTTAGGATAATTCCCAACAGAGAAATGTGTGTCAACATACAAGAGACCATAAGGTATAAGTTGAATGTCATCAATGATTTAATTAGATACCTATAGGAAGCTCAAGAGGTTGGAAAAGATAAAGGTTTAGATCTTGTCACCAGAATAAAAGAGCTACCTTAAGTGCTTGATGGAAATAAGGAATTTCTTTCCTCTGACAAGGTTATCTAGGAGTTCACCTCATCAACACAAAAAGACTTTGAAGATGAAGCTTTTTCCTTAGCTTCTATTGACATATTGGTGGATATTCAACTCACTTTGGATAACTTGAAGGTAGTATATGAAAGGCACTAGAAAACTTGCATCACCATTGAGGACTCGATCACATAAGTACTCATAGTCTCCAGGCATACGATAGGGTTGGACAATTCAGAAGTCCAAGCAACACTAAAGAAATATGAAGACTTCTTGGAAAAGAATGGTGAAGAATGAAGGAATGTGACTATTCCATACTTAGTTTATTTTTTTAGTTTTTTCCTTGTGCAATATGTAATTATTTTTTCAGTTTTTTCCTTGTGCAATATGTAATTAGTTTATGACATATTACATGTCTTTTGTAAATATGCAATTACATGTAAAAATAGAGAAGTCGTAAATCAAATTGAACTCTCTTGTTGAATAAGTCAAGTTAGTTTTAGTTTTCCTATTTTAGCTCTTGGATCTCCTCTATATATATGAGGCAACTCTTTTGTAATAGGGACCTTTTATCTTTTGAAGTGAAGCGCTACCAATTTGAAAAACATATTGAGACTTTGTGTTTAATATGAAAATTAAATTTCAATCAATAAAAGAAGAAAATTTTGCATCCAACCTTTGCTTTGGATCTACTTTGTTAAGTGTGAGATTGTTATTATTTCCTTCTCATTACATTTTCTTATAAATGGTTGAGTAAGTGGCGTTATATCATATATTTGAAAGGGAATTCAAATTTGATTTTGTAGACTTTGTGCTAGAATATTACATTTGAAGTTTATGTTCTTGTGTGTACATTTTGTTAATAATTTGAAGACTTTGGGCTGCAGGTTATTCTCTATGTATTGTGGATCCTTTGGTGGCATACATTGGAGTGTTTGATCTGCAAGATACACCATTCTATATCTTTATGAATCATCATTGAAGACAACAAAAGACTTTGATCTTTTGTGGGTTTTCTGGTTACTGACATTCATCGGTATCACTTTGGTTACTCTTTCATTTAATCAAGTAGATATTGGTTATTACTGCTCATTCTAGGATTTTGTGGTGAATTATATGTTATAATTATCATGAGGTATTATTGTAATTTTTTTAAGAAAAAACATTTTTTCTGAAAAAAGAGAAAGGGATGAATGTAACACCCATGGATAAATTTATTGTACATAATCTAGGTTTGTTACTAGTTGTTTTAGTGAGTAGTAAGAAGGGAGCTTCCCCTTTCTGAGAGGAGAGATTTAAATATCATCATAGTTGTGGTTGAAATTACCATTTTATAATTAATCAAGTGATTATAAAATATTCACCCAACACATACCTTTATCATGGGACTCTGAGGGTCAAAATACTTGGGAATTGAAATATTCCCTAGCATAAGATCTGCAAATTTCCCAATAACTTGAACTATTTTTTGATCCTTTTTTTTTGGGCACATGGCTCTCAAATTGTCTTTGTGTATATAGGACTATCCTTGATTTCCTACAAAAGAGGAATTTTAACATTGACATTTTTTAATTCATTAATCAAGTAAAATTCAAGTCGATATATTTCTTGTTTGGTAGGTTGAATTTGAAATCAATCAGGAAATGGGGGTAGTGTTGGTTGTATACTTGTTTCATCATGCCTAGGTTTTTCTTCTTCTTGTGATTCTTCCAACTTTGTAATTGTAGGTCCTTGAAAATATGTTCCCAATCTAAGTTATAATCTATTAATATCTAGTGCATTAATAGGATAAGTTGGGTATCCTTCCACCTCATTATTATAAACAAGTTTTGACACCTTATTTTTTGGATTTGGTATTGGTTGAGCAAGCAATGGTGTTGTCTTTCATGGTTGTGATGGATTGGAAGGTTGATTATTAGATGTTTTTGATATAGGAACAAACATGTTTTAGAGGGATCCTGAAACCCTTAACAGAATGAAAGCGAGAGATAGAGCATTAACAGAGCCCAGACAAAAAACAAAACGCTGCCCACAAAGAAGAAAACAAAGGAAACCAAGGCAACACAGCTAAAAACCAACAAAAAACCACAAAACAACCAGCCACTAAGCCAGATTCCTGAGGATCTCCACCACCTCCTACTCCAATTTGTTCATATTAAGCGCAGTCTTCTTGATCTCCTGGATATTCACCAATGCTTGATCTGCCTTCCTTTTCAAGTTCACTCTGGTCCTATTGCTCGGCCCCTCGCTATCTGGTTGACCTTCCTCTTTGTCCACATCAATGAACACAACATTCCTAACATGATACACATTCTCCAGGTTCTCCACCATAGTGTTCATGGTCTTAGCAGTGGATTTTAAGATCTTATGGCATATAACCAACACTTTATGGAGAGAATATTTGATGCTCCTCAGCTGCTCCTCCATCTCAGAATACTTTCCTTCATGTTTGATTTTAAAATCTTGTAACTCATCAACAATTTTCTTGAGGCACTCAACCATATATTTCTTCTCATCCTTCGTCCATAAATTAGTGGCCCTAACACTACCTCTGCTATTATTATCAACATCTTTCTCCATTCTACTGCTCATGGTTCTTTGGTTCAGTTTAATCTCCTTAATTTCAAAGAACACCCACCTAATTAACCTGAAGAAATCCACCAACCCATTGTGGGCTATAGCAAGAATATCAGTGGGGAATTCCCTTTCCTCCTTGAAGTAGTGATCCTCAGCTTTGAGATCCATAGGGAAACGAGGCCTATCATCTTTTTCAGTAGCAGGGTAGATGGAGTACTTAGACGTCGAATCTGACTGCGAGTCCTCTTCATTCACATCATAGGAGGGATCCTCTGACACCTTTTTCTTACCCTTCTTCTGGGGAGAATCACTAGAATTCCTTTTCCTCTTAACAACACCCCTATCTTTAGAAGAGGGAGTCTGATGGGACAGAGCCGACATGGATTTAAAGTGATCGTAAATAAGAACAAGCAAGCCTTTGTGGAGAATGGAATGCCTAGTAGGGTTCTGTCTATGGTTTCAAAAACTAGCATTTAGAGAAGAGGCAAGATAGAAAGGCAGTGAAACCCTAACCTGATTCCTGAAGTGGTTGAGGAGGATGAAATGATACCCGAAGACTCTTGTGTAGCGGCCATCCAGAGTGACTTACTCTATTAGCGCATTCAAGACCCTCCTCCAGTGCGAGACAATCCTCTCTGAGTCATAATAACTTCTGGTTTCCCTACACAAATCCTCCCTCTCAGCCTATGAATTTGGAAATTTCTTAACCACTTGGTCATAAAGCTTTCTGTCCTTGTAGAGCTTAACACCATCCATAGAGAGGCTCGTAACCTCAACAACTAACTGCTCATTGATGACCACTTGCCTGCCAAACAAGTTTATCTCACCATCCTTCCAACCTTTGGCAAAGACCCTAGTTACCTCTAGATACCAACCATGCAGTTTCTCAATGAAAATAGTAATGCCACCCTTCTCCAGCTTCGCCCAGAGCTTCAGATTGTTCCTTATATGTTCGTTGCTCATTGGTTCCACCCTGTGACTCTCGCCACCCATGTTGGTCGTCTTGTAGGCTAGAATAGAAAACTCTAGAAGCACAAAATCACCAACGCCCATAATGCCCAGAAAGCATGCAAAGTTCACATCACTCAAACGGTATATAGGATAATTACACTTTGGCTAACTATAAGTGATGATTAATTCGTAGTCCCAAGACTGTAGTAAATGACACTTAGCCATCATTCAAGAAAGTGGGGAATTGCACCTTCCTGTGAGCACGGTCATACATGATTAGGGCCTTGACATTAGCCTCCAACTCATCAAACCTTTGCAACATCATCTTCTCCTTAGCTTTGACTTCCTTGTTGGCAAAAAAATCTGCCACCGTATTTATTTCCCTAAAAGCATGTGATTTATAACTTTTCTCTAGATTATTAATAATTTCCTTTGAAAGGTCTATCCAATTCTCTATAGACCAAGAAGGTTTTTGAAGACCCTTTAGGCATTGAATTATATTATTTAAATCCCCTTCAATCCAAACATTTTTGAAGTTCAATTGGCTAGCCAGCTTCAAGACCTGAAACACACTAGTAGCTTCAGCCACGTGGTTGGTCTGAGTACCTAAGGGGAGCACCACTACCACAATGAAGCAGCCATTCTCATCCCTTATCACACCTCCACTCCCAACGGGCCCAAGATTTCCCTTGGCCGCACCATCAAAATTGATTTTAACCCAACCAGGAGGAGGGGACTCCAAAAGATACCATCTTTAGGTCCCTTCGTAGTCTTGGAGATGTTGGACATATCCACATTAATCTTCCAAGCTTCCACCACTCTGATCTCATACTCTAGAAAGCTTACCTTACCTTTACTTTTGTTCCTGTTATTGAGCAAGTTAAAATTTTCACTCACAACTCTTATAATCTTTCCAAAGATTACTTCCTCTGAAAGAGCCACATCCCTAAAAATTCTATTATTACGCTCTTTCCAAATGCCCCAAGCAAGGTGAGGGAAGATATAGTTCCAAAGAAGATTCAACAATCGATTATTTGAGGGGACCTTCCACTGGTTATAAAAATCCATGATAGTTCCAGGAAAAACCCAGCTAAGATCCCACATTTGTAGAATCCTACCCCAAATAGCATGAACAAAAGGACAAAGTAGAAAAAGATGTGAGGAAATCTCCACCTCTGCATAACACAAATAACACCTATTAGGAAAGGAGAAACCCCTCTTATAAAGATTATCATTAGTCAATAATTTGTTCTGAAGGAGAATCCAAGCAAACATGTTGACTTTCAGAGTAAGGTTATGCACCCACACCTTAGCCCAGGTAGGGGAATGGAGGCTAGAATAACAAGAGGCCACCGCAGGAGAGACATAGTAGATCCCTAAGGAGGACAAATTCCAAACCAAAGAGTCCTCCCGACCCTGTGAGCTGAGCCTGACCAAATTAAGAAGAGCTTGCAAAGGTTAGAGATCCAGACTAATAGAGGAGATATAAACGCACTGATTATTCCTCTTGTAATCCCCAACCAAAGAGCCAAACCTGGATTTACAGTCCTCCATATGATTCCCAAAATTCGGACTATTACACAAGCAGTCATTACCAATCCACTGGTCTTCCCAGAATCGAATCTTCTTTCCACCTCCCAGTTTCCAACCAACCTCTTTACCAGCAAGGTCCCTGACCTTAATGGTGTTGTTCCAGAGGGAAGAACCAATGAGGAGATTCTAATAATTGAGAAAATCTTTAAAGGAATCAATCCCCCTCAAGTATTTGCTGTGCCAAATGGTATTCCATTCATGACTATCTGCAAAAGTTCTCCAAACCTACTTTGCCAGAAGGGCTTTGTTAAACACTCTAATATTTCTCAATCCAAGACCCCCAAACTTCTTAGGTCTGCACATATTCTCCCAAGCAACCAATGGAATCATCATCTTCTCCTCAACCCCTAACCAAAGGAAGCGTTTCTAAATCTTTTCAATGATCTCAACAAACTTGGGAGGAATCTTAAACAGATTAAAGGCATAAATAGGAAAATTCTGAAGGGAAGCCTTAAGTAAAAGAACTTTACCAACTTGACTCAGGAGGGCCCCTTTCCAGCCAGCCAACTTCTAGTTAATCCTGTCCACAAAAGACATCTAGAACGAATCTGGGGGTTTGGACCCTAAAGGAAGACCCAAGTATATAGAGGGAAGAGAATTAACACCACAACCTAAGATGTTTGCAATCTTCCTCTGTCAGTGCTTAGGGGTATTGAAAAAATAAAGAGAAATTTTAGCCCTATTAATTTTTTGCCCTGATCCTTCCTCATAAAGGACAAGACAACTCTTTATAGCTCTTGATTCACCAATAGTAGAACTTCCCATAAGCATCACATCATCCACAAAATACTGGTGCGGATAGGTCAGGTTTTCCAAAGAAGGTTTTAACCCTTTCAGATTGCCTTCCATCACTTTTGTATGCAGGAGCCTTCCCAGACTTTCCGCCATTAGAGTAAAGAGAATGGGAGACATAGGATTCCCTTGTCTGACTCCTCTAGATGCCTTGAAGAAACAGGAAGGAGAGCCATTGATGATCATAGAAGTACTGGTGGTAGAAATCAATTCCCATATCATTTGCACAAATCTTTCATAGAACCCAAAAGATTTTAAGACTTTGATCAAAATATCCTTGTCCACCCTATCATAGGCTTTAGCCATATCCAGCTTGAGCAAAAAACCTTGATTTTTCGAAGCTTCAAGAGAGTGGATATTCTCATGAACCGTAATAATAGAGTCTAGAATATGTCTTCTCAGAACGAAGCTACTCTGCTGGGGAGAAATCAACAACGGGAGAATCCCAAGAAGCCTAGAGGTAATCACTTTAGAAATGATTTTGTAGAAAGAATTAAATAAGCTTATTGGGCAAAAATAATCGAAAGTATTAGCACCAGGGAACTTAGGAATGAGAACAATAAACGTGGCATTAAGCTCTTTCAACCACTTCCTAGCTCCAAATAACTCCTTAACAACACTAGTAACATCATTAGCCACAATTTCCTAGAAAACCTAGAAAAAGAACATATGGAACCCATCTGGGCTAGGGGCCTTGTTCCCTTCAAAGGAAAACATCGCCTTCCTAACCTCTTCCTGTGAAGGGATAGCCATGAATTTAATCTATTTTGATGCTCATTCAGAATGTTAGGAATAGCCTCAATAAGAGTTTGCTGAGCCCTCTCATCCAAACCCTCATCCGAAGAAAGAAGGTTAGCAAAGAATTGATTGGCCTCACTCCTGATCTCTTCCTCCTTCTCAATGTTAACCCCATTCTTCGTAATATAGTCTGTGATTGGAGGCTCTATGTTTCATAGTGGTCAGATGGAAAAACCTGGTATTCTTATCCCCAGCTGAGAGCCACAGGGATCTAGATCTCTGTATCCAATACTCCCCTTCCTTTTAGATAATGCCATGGTATTTTGAAAGAATTTCATTCTCCTTAGGAAGGGAATCTCCCACATAGTCTTCTTTCTAGATTCGGTCCTGAATGTCCCTTAAATCCTGCTGAATAGCCGCCTTCGACTCAAAAATATCCCCAAAGACTTCCTTGTTCCAGGTTCTGACCTTGGTTTTGACTTCTCCAAGCTTCTTAGCAACTCTAAACATAGCAGTCCCACAAACATTTATATTCCACCAGTCTTGAATACAATTAAAGATATTAGGATGAGACAACCACATTTTTTCAAATCTAAAATGGAAATTTCTCTTACCCGACACAGAGTCAGCCACAAAGCTTATAGGGAAATGGTCTAAGCCAATTCTGGAAAAATCATTAATCCTTAAAAGCATTAAAAGAGAAAAAGTAATCCTTCAACCAGTTATTCGAGATTAAAGCCCTGTCGAGCCGAATTTGGATACGATCATTCCCAGCCCTCCTGTTAGACCAGGTATAGGTAGCCCCCTTGAGGTCCACATCAAGCAAACATTGAGAATTGAGTTGATTATTAGATGTTGGTGGTATAAGTGGTAGAAATTGTTGTTATTGTTGGTATGGACTAATAATAGGTGGTACCAGATATGATGGATATTATGGAAATTATGGTGGCGATGTCCTCCATACTTGTTGTCATGGCTTAAGAGCATGTTGGAATTGGTTTGGCCATTTTGGATAGGATGGAGGTTTTTTCCAATATCTATACCATCCATGTTGAAAATGGAAATAACTAGATTGACCATTAGGCCCCATGTTATAAGGTGCATTGAAATAATTAATAATACACAGTTGCATAGCTTGTGGTGCCCATGGTCTCTGTTGAGCCATTTAATAAACAAGGTCTTTTATATATTCCATTTCTACCATATATACTAGTAAAGGTCATGAGATGGTATTCCTTCTAACATCTTCTAGGGAAGATCTATTTGTTTTATTATAGGGGCATTCTTCACTAGAGTGTCTCTTACAACATATAGGATAAAAAATGGTGAGTAATTTTTCAACTTCTTCCTATTTTTAACATGTGTATAAAGTATTTTTTATTTTCCCATGTAACTTAAAAGATCAATTTTAAAGTCATCGAGTAACATACCTAGTTCTCCATTGGTAATACTTGATGTGCCACCTTAAGAGAGGTTTTTCTAGGATAGATTCTTATAGTGTGATGAGATTGAGAATAATTCTTGCAAATTTTACATATTTCCTCAAATGTAAATTTAGAAATATCTCCACCACCTATAAGATTGAAAGAATCCATACATTCATCATAAATTCCCCTCATAGAAAAGCATTTTAACTGCATCATTGGATAACTGTGTTTGTCTTTGGAGATTAAATGAAAATTGTTCAAGGAATTTTTTTAGAGTCTCTTCTTCTCGTTGTGTCATAAGGAATATCTCATCATGAACTTCATTTACCTTACAATAATCCTAATATTTTTCAAAAATCACTCTGTTTCTTCTCATTTATGAGTAGGGTGTCATCCAAGTCCCATGAACCATCATAATGCAACATGTTTTAGTGTAGTTGGGAAGATCTTAAGATTTTGAGCATTACTTTGGTGGTCATAGTTGCAACATAAGACATCAAATTCATAAAATAAAAAAAACATATCAGGGTCTTGCACAAAAATTCCTCTAAATATTGGTAGAGGATAATGGTTTAATATTTAATTTTATGGTTCAATTCACCCTATGTCAATCCAAGGGTGTAAACCTTATGAAAGATGTAATGGAAATTTGCTCAAGAGCTGATAGTAGAAAGAAGAGTTTAATGCAATACTACTCAATTAAAATAATATAGTCTAAATAATAAATTCTTTATTTAAATCTATCTAACACTACTACAAGATAATGTCAAAAATGAAAATTTTGGCTACAAGAACTGTCAAAAAACAATTCTAGCTACATAAGTGTTTGTCATAATTGGCTACAAGAATTATCACAAATAGTTTTAAATGAAAGAAATTAATCTATAACTTTATTAATCTAAATGAAATAAAGGGAATTAATCTACAACTTTATTAATAAGAGAGTTTCTTTTGGATTTAACTGTGTATTATTTTTTGCATAATGTTTCGGATCACACTCTATGATCCATCATCAGGATGAAAGAGAGCCGAGGAAGTAAAAATTAATATAAATCAAACACATGCTAAATTAATTAATTTTTTGAAATTTTAAATCAATTCACAACATATAAAACATACCTTGCACACTCAGAAAGATTAAAAAAAAAGGAATACAATGATTAGAGTCTTGAGAGTGGGTCCTACCTCCCAATTTGTCGATGAAGGAATAAAATGCTCACAAGTGCTTTGAAGATAATTTAATCAAATCAAGTAATGACTTTTATGATAATATTAATAATAGTTCTCTTTAAATCTTGCATTATACATACTATGGCTTATGTAGTTTTTTGTTGATTAACAAACTATCTTAAAAATAAATAAGTTATTGTTTTACAATTTAAAAAGACCAAGATACAATGATTGGTTAAGAAAGAGTGTGTAACCTATGACCACTCTTTATTAATATATCAAATTTATTGTTATAACATAATACCAAGTTAAACACTATACTCACATAGAAATACAATAAAATACCCACACATTCTCCTTTGAGGAATGTCCATTGTTATTCTTTACAGCTACAAGATATCTCCTTTTTACCCTATTTTAGTTACATACAGCTGCTTGAATTAGTGCTTGTAGAAATCACTTTCTAAAGCATATTTCACTCTTTTAATATATATTAAATATCTCAATTTTATAAAACTAATAGTGGCAACTGAAGAAGAAAGGTTAAACTAGAGACAAAAATCTAACAAAAGTTTGAATAAACTTTTAACTCATCACTATGCTCTTCATACTCTGCTATCAATTTTGAATTTTGGATCACATCCTTAAAATTAACATGCCTTTTATGCAGGAGAAGATAATTGTTAGTTGTAAGGGTCAAATCAAATATTAATAGAAATTTTGGGTAGGCCTAGGAGTGGGTGAGATGAACAAGAAGCAATATGGAGGGTTTGCAAAAATATGATGAATGATTGGAACTAGACTTTTGAAAGAAGTTTGGATGCAACATGAAAATATATAAAATGGATAAAAGGTGTAGACATCTAGATATGTCCATAATCATCCACACTTGACTTTACTTCATTATATCTGTTAATTAAATTGTAGACATGCAAATTTCCCTAATTCGTATCACACATCATTAAATTTGCATTTTTATCATATTCATCCTCGATCTTGCATAATTCATCATTTCCATCACTTGCATCATTAATTCCCCTTTTAAAATAATCTTTTATCATTTATCCTACTTTAGTCTATTAATTAAGTAAAATTGAATTATTTAATTAATTCATCATATTTTACTAATTTTCCTCTTACTCCACCTAATTGAATACTTTTTTTTTTGGTCGGTAACATGAGATTTTTGTATTGCTTGAAAATAAAAATTACATTAGTTTTTTCCAGTTTCAGTACCTACCAAAAAACCATTTCTGCTACTAAGAATCAGTCTGGAAGCACCTTAATGTGCAGAAAAATACAACTCAAAGTCCTTGTTCCCCTACAACTCTTTAACAACTATAAATTCCTACTATAGAAAACCTAAAGCCATTAACCTTTCACCATAGCCAAAAAAAGAGAATTTTCCACCACCATCCACAGTGCTCAAACTTCCACCATACATAATAACAATATCAAAACGTAAATTCAAAACAGAGCAAAAAATGACAGGAGACCATTTCATCAACGTTCTCTACCCGACACCAACGCTCCTTTTCCTACCGCTTTCACCTTTCACTTTTTCGGCCACTTTCCCTTCTTTCTCTACTGGCACTTTGCTTTCACCTTCCTGCCTTGTATTTTTTCCTTTTCCTGTGTGATAAACTCTTCCACTTACATAAGCTTGATGAAGAGCTTTAGAGCTTTCCATCCAAGTTGATCCTCCTCATGGCACTGCGATTTAAATTTACCTTATGGCCAGCAGATGAATGGCATAAGCCCCATTGACCCATAAAGCTCCTCCATTTCTTCAATCATTATTCCACTAGAAATGTCCAACCCAACACTCGAAACTTCCCATTCAAGAATTGACTCCATTCCAACCAGGAAATCCTCATGGACAATTTTCTTCATCACCTTTCTCACTGTTTCAACCGGTTCTCCCAAGTCCAAGTCCCACACAACTATCATGGAATACACATCCATATTTGTCCTGTATCTGTGCCTTAATATTCCAAAGTCATTACCCAAAATCATTCTTGTACATTGCACTAACCTGCCATCTTCAATGAGAAATAAACCTGTTAGCCTCTTCCTTGACACATCTCCATAGAAAGGGCTTAGTTGGTGAATGAAATGTGAAATTTTCTTCCATGAGAGACCTGTAATGCCAACGTCGCCACCACCATTTACCTATTGTAGAGCTTTCTTCACCACTTCAAAATGAAAATGCAATCATCAAACCCAAGGGCCAGGGAATAAAAGTCGTCTTGATTAAGCCACACCGAATTAATTGTGGCATATATTGCAAAGCCACTTCTCGCCTTCCTTGCATTTCATTTGTCATATCAAAACTACCTTGCACTGCCTACCACCTTGCTCATTCAATGCATTATACTCGCCAAAGTTCCCAGATAAATCTGCTAAAAACACACCTCTAAAGTTTTCCAACTTAAAATCGCCGATTTCACCAAAAGTTAGCACCCATTTAGATAAAACATTCGCTTCCACATTTCCCACTCTTCTATTGTGGCTCACCGATTTTTTTTCACAAGAAGCTAATTCATCTCTGATTTTCTCAATGACATTTTGAAGGTGCCATGCGCTAATTGTCCCTTTCATCACCGCTTGAATTATGATCATCGAGTCCCCTTCTAGGTGAATCTTTGTCAAGATCCTATTTTTTTTCCATATTTAATTGCCTATAAGGCTGCTAAGGCTTCTGCTGCATTATTTGTTCCATCTACTAGCTTCTTCGCCCCTAATTCTAGCACATCTCCCTTCCAATCTTGAATTATAAACCCTACCCTTGATGGACTGGGGTTCCCCTTTGAAGCCCTGTTGAAATTTATTTTCCACCAACCTTCCAATGGTCTTTGCCAAGTGTCCTCCTTTAGTTCCTTACTAGTTGGATTCACCCAACTCGGTCCCTTAATGGGTCGAAAATGAATACCTAACCACTGCTCCTGTATACACTTATCCTCCATGGTGAAGGGGATACTTGGATTGAAGTGATGTGAGGCTACTGCTCCAACTACTTCATCTATGGCATGGTTTATCCTCCATTTCAACCTCTCCAAAGTCTCTTCTTTGTCTAAAACAATTCCTCTAGCGCCAACCCCTCTCTCTATAGGACTTAAGTTTGGCTTTTACACCAAACACTCTCTCTATAAGACCTATGTGGTGGTTCAAGGCCCTGTGCCACATCACCCATGGGTCCTAGAAGTGGATGTTACAAAAAAAGTACCTAGTTTTCAACCTTGAAACATAGCCTAAACCTCAAGAGGAGGAGTTAGACAATTAACTTCTAGGAACACTAAATGGTACCCTTCCATCAGCCTCAAGGGTTCAGTAAAAAACATAGTGGCCCTAGTTAGCACGTTGTATGGGGAGAAGGATGCTTCTCATTTTCAAGAATCCTAAGTCTCATTGCTACATATGTTGCTTAAAGAAGGGCCAATTTTAAACTAGGTAGTTGTTATGTCACTCACTTTGTGCAATGAAATAATGAGAGTCGAGTCTCCTCCAGTGGACACAAAGCCAAAATTCTATACAACCTCTTACTTGTGTTATATTATTTGTGCAACTAATAAATTCTTTGGGGATGAATTGGACATGGATCATACCATGTCATTTTGTCCATGTTTATTGCTAGGACCGATGGGAGCACAAATATTCATCCAAATATGAGCACATCTATGACCAATTCTTTGCTCCCTTGCATGAGCTATTATTCGAGAAAAGGTTCCCTAGGTTGTCTGAAGACATGATTAGAATCTTGGAGAACCTAAAATATTACTCCCTATATGAGTTGTTAACATATAGGAAGATCTATGGCACTGCAAATGCACCCCATATTTTTCCCAAGTATGTACCTGACATGTTGTTCATCAAGAAGTTGCATGTCATACTATACTCTTGAGATTTAATGAATCCATGGAAGCAATGGTAATGGATGTAGATGTTATGGATCTAGTGGCTATGGCTACAACTAGGGTCACTACAACACAAGAAAATGAATCAAACATACTTAAAATGACATGAGAAATGGAAGGGCATAAGAAGGAAATTGAGCACTTGAAACATCAAGTGGAATACTACAAGGTTGCAAGGTATGGCATAGGTGATTTCATGAAATATGCATTAGAAATCCATGATGGCTTGACCTTGGTGCAAAAGGAGTTCTACAAGGATGTGTTTAGATCTATAGGATTCCTACCAAGATGCATCAAAACATTCTTACATGTTAAAAGAATGGAAACATCGTGAGGAAGGATGGAAAATATGCATGTGGATCACTTAGTACAATGGCAACATGAATTCAAGGAAGCACTCCCTGAGATACCAAGGAAGCACTCCCTGAGATACCAAGGAAGCACTCCTTGAGATACCATGTTTGAAAGAAAAGAAGATAAATCAAATCAACATGGGACTAAGTTACTCAAATGATACAACTCATAACTTAAATGAGGACATTAAGAGATATTAAAAGACCATGGTCATTAATTAAAAGATGCGATGAAAATAAGGCATGAATGTCACCCACTACCCTTTAAGGAAAACATTATTTTTTTCCTCAACATGAAATAATGGGACAATTGAGTGGGATCTAGGGCCAACAGAGAAGCACTTTAGAACTCATCCTACACATCAATAAATAACTCAACACAAGAAATGCAAATTGACATATTAACACAACAATATCCAACTAAGTTATTGAAAGTCAACTATTGATACCTCATTCTCCATCCAGATTACAAAATTGGTCCACTTTTTGCTTTGTTACATTTCCTTTTCAAATTACATTGGATGACGACCATATTTCTCCTCCTGTCAAAACATGGCACATGACTAGTTAAACTAATTAATATGCAATCATTTACTTTTTCCTAGGAAGTAAAAAAATATCATTTTTAGCATATTAAATATACTTACAAATGTACAAATCAAGGCCTATAAACCTTTCTAGCCACTTTGATGCATGACACAAAGTTTGTCAAGCCTAGGCTTGGAGGCCTTGTCCTGAAACATATACTAATTCAATTTAAATATGCACAAATAAAATTAAAAAAATTGTTTAATAAATTTGATATAATCTTATGAGCAAATTCAAATACTTGCATACTCTCCTCGCCGGACTTCCTCCGTGCATTAGACTTCTCATATCCTTTTACAAGCTCTTTCCATACTTTCACACTTACATCAATTGGCCTTTTTCTGAGCCTTAGCTCGGGTGGGAGTTTTTTAATCTTCTTTATTTGGTTGCACCAAAATCTCTTGCAGTTTTGAGACATTCATAGCTTTATCTTCTTTACAGACCAACCTGTGCCAAATTCAGTCTCCATGTCATGTATAATTTCTTTTTGCAGGTGCATGGGTATCTTTGAGAATGGAAAATGTAGATGGTCTTTGAACTGTTGAAGGCATGATTCCTTCAACCTATTCACAAATGTTTTTCAAGCATCTGTCATTCAGACTTCCCCTGAAACCATATCATATTCTATCTTGGTATTGTAACTACCAATGCAAGATGCAAAACATGGCATGGTGGAAGAAGTCTGTGTCCCAAGAGTGGCTGGGACATTGGAAGTCTCTACTCCCTGTTCCACACTCTTAGATTTTATTGTTATTGATTTCCTCCTTGATCTTTTTCTCAATCCAAGACTAGTTGGGGAATTAATTGATTCCCTTTGACACAGTTGATTTAGTTGCAATGTTTCAGGGGCTTTACTAGATCATTTTTCTATATATCTAGAAAGCATTGTCAAGTCAATACCATCCAATTTGTTCACTGCCTCTACCCCTAATATGGAAGCCAATGCCTCTTTATCTTTGTCAGTCTCATGTCCCTATATATATATAATAAATTTCTTCTTTTAAATTTTGAAATAAAAAACTAAAAACTAAAAATCAAAGAAACAATGGAAACATTTACAAATCTATAAATTGACAATGAATTACCTCATTGTGGTCAGAGTTGCTCCCTTTTCTCCCTTCCCTCTATTGCTTGAAATTTTGAGGCGACCTAGGGTAAATTATTTTCATCCAGTCTATGGAGGAAAATGAAGTACACACTGCCATGTATGAAAGTTTTTGTCTAGTTTGTGGTATGAAAGTTTTTTTTGTGGTATGAAAGCAAGCCACCAATCAAAGAAATTAAAAGAAATGGGTGATTTAAAAGAAACATGTGATTAATGAGCAAGCTTTACCTTGAATGACTCTCTTTCTGGATTTAAATGCCTATGAGATATCTCCTGAGAGTTCAAACCCTGTGATGGGATGAATAATGAGAAAATAAGACCACCAAATAACCCAAATCAACCGAAGCTTGACCATTATCTACTAGGTTGCATCCCTTTTGTACAAATCTATTAGTAAACATTCTATCTACATATCTTTATATGGATTCAAATTGAACCAAAAGGAAAAACATACTTGGTTTTCATGTTTAAAGTGAAATCAGGGGTTTGATTTCTACCATCTATCCTCTACTTTGTATCTCACAAAAAAATTAAACCGGACGACCAAACACTGTAAACATCGTCTATCCCATGCTCTGTATCTGGCAACAAAATAAAACCAGGTGACCAAATAATGCAAACACACAAGAAAAATGAAAACTTAAACGCAGGTAGGAATTTTTAATTTTCTGTTTTTGATTCATTAGTTGGCTCTATAGTCCTCGTTGTTAATGCCGACTTTAGCGCCAACTTTCAACCCTAAATGTAATCTCTTTGGGGTGCCAAAGGCAGCATAAAGTGCACTTAATTTAGCGCCTAGCTGTGCCAAACCAAAATGTTCCTTATGCAAACATTTGGAATTGAGGTAAATGTTTAAGTAGTAAGGGTTTTATAACATTGGAATCTAGTGTGACAACAACATACCACCGACTAGCTTGGAAAAAAATGGATACATTTTAGGAACTTTACATAATAAAAACATAATTTGATGGAACTTAAAAAAAGTTGTATTGTGTTTTAGTAACTTGAAAACCAAACTCTTTTACCTATCAAACAAATAAATTCAGATCTCACACCTTCTCTTAGTTAATGAAGATATACATGCTAGCTAAATCAATCAAGATGTCAAAGGTTTTAGCTAGTGGCTAGACTTCCATGCAATACTAATTATGAAAACATAATATATTAGGCTACAAATATGATTTCCATACAACATAAAGTAGGTCATGCTATGTATCAATCTTTCATTAAAGTTGTAGTAAATTGTTAAGTCTTATATGGGTTGAGCCATTTGTAAATGTTTGTTGGCTTTTATTTGATGAGGGGATTTCTACATAACCAAGCCAACTACTTTCACCACGGCCTCTATGGAGGATAAACACCAATCATAAAAAATAAAAAATCAAGAATTAAAGTTTTGGATCTTATCTAAGATAAATATTCTCACACTATCCAATGTAAAGTAGGTTTCAATTAAGAATAAGGAATCCAATCTTTAATTTTCAAAGAGAAAATATCTATGGTTTTAATGGATTTGTGGAAGAAGTGTAAGGTAGAGAACCAACTAAAATTATTAGTAATAGGTTTTCTTTCATCTAGGATAAAAAGGGACCATGGAAGGGATGTTCAACTAAAATTATTAGCAATAGGTTTTATTTGTAGTCAACTTGTAAATAAATGTCTTTTTGATGTGAATTTGTAGTCATCTTGTAATCATAAGATTTGAGCTCTAGTTGTCAAGATTCTGTGTGTAAAATTTTTGTGAAGAGCAAAATGTTGCAATGTCCTATTTTGTTTTTCATAGTGCGTCTTAATGAAAAGCGAGTGTATTAACAAGATAATTTCAACAATATTCTTTTGGTGCACAACTTTTATGTGACTATTGTCATTGTTGTGTATTATACGATCCAGAGGAGGCCATGGAGAGAGGACGTGGACAACGTATAACTACTAAATCGTAGAGAGGAAAGTGGGTGGAAATAGATATGACAACATAATTTGCAGATACAATAGAGGTAAGATGAGAAAGCAACCTCAACCAAAGGAGGAAGGTGTTTATGAATTCACAAATGCTACAACATAGAGGAGATAAAGTTATTTTTTTGTCCATGAGGCCTCTGAGGTCAAACTTATTGGTTCAAAATGCACAAGAATGGTGATTAAATGTGATTCTATGATCAAGGGGAAAGTTTGAAAGATAGGATGGCCAAAACATGATATCAATATGTCAAATATATGACTAAAGTGAGATTTTTTGTTGGATAGCATATTCATTGAAATGATATAATTGGTGTACTAAACATTATTTACTATGTTGTGTATTATAGGGGGCAGATGAGGCCATGGCAACAGATCGTGTCATATCAAATGAGGACACAACTAATGAAGCGAGACATCAGGTACTCAAATTTTGACTTAACTTAGGAAAAAATGATCTGATTACATTTTGTGATACATCCATCTTTTTTCACAGTATTATTGAAATTTGTAATTATTATCCAATCTTGACATAAATTAATGCACATTGTTGATTATTTTAGATGGAGATTGGAGAAAATGTAGAGACTGAGTGTTCAACTAGCAAAAGAACAAGATATGTATGTAGACGTGGACCTGAAACTGTTAAATCATGTAGAGGACAATAGGTGGAAGATGCCAATGGATCCTGCAGACACAACAAATGATTGCACTGAACAAGAGGTTGGTCAGGACTATAGTACATGGGATGAATACTTTAAGAAAATTATTGTTTGTGGATGTTTAGTATGTCGTGGAAAGAAACAATTCAAACAAGAGATTGTACAAAGACATTACATATATGATGAGCTTCAAGTCGGTAGTATGCCTCCTACAATTGATTCAAATCCAATAGGAATTGTGGTAAGGAATTTTCCAATTTGATATAAATAACATGTATACTTCGTTTAAACATTGTTTTATATTATTTAAATAACTAATTTTTTTCTTAATGGATACTTGCAGGATAAAGTTCTTGGTTTAAAGTTTCCTGGATCACCGACTTCCAGCCTAGAGGGAAATGATCATTTATCAGATGATACATCTAACAAAAATATGTGCCAATATACCAGCTCAAAAGATGAGGAATTGATGAAAGCATGTAACAGAACAAGAACCGGTTTAAAGATGCATAATTTTCTTAAAGACAAGGGGAAGGTGGACTACTTACCCTATGAGAATGAATGTGATGGAGATGATGAATTTCCCCTGAGTTTGAGATCAATTTACAAAGAGACATTTGATTGTTGACTATATTGCGCTTGGCCTATTGATCAACAACTACCTAGAGTGTATGAGGTGTTTCAATTTTGGGGATACAACTACATGATACGACCCTCCAATATTCATGGAGCGAATATAGGCCTCTTTGTTGTCCAAAATGTACATGTGGGATCTAAACATAGAAACAATTAAGAAAAAACTACTAGGAGATTAATGCCATATTATGGTCCATCATATTACAGTGGTGAATGGAGAAGGCTAGCAGAATATAAGCCTAGCATGTCAGCATATGGTCTAAATTCGAATACGTATACACATTGTCTCCAATTGGAAAGTGGAAAACAAATGAATAGAGGTCATCTTATGTATATAGATGGACGAGCATACACACACAAAAATATTGCAGGATTTATAAATAGTAGTAAGAGAAGGGACCCTACTATAAGACCGAATTGTCAATTTGTTGAGGTTACAAATGATAAAGATGGAGATATGGAAAGAGAGGTTGATAGATTGATAATGGTTGAGGATATTATGGACCTTACCATTTGGGATGAGTTATTGATTGATTACTCCTTCTTAAAACACACTCCTGCACAAAAGAAAAGGGAAGAACAAGGTCTCCCTAAGGATGTTCTTAAGGGAAAAAAACCAAAGAATAATAAATGAGTGTGGACTGATGTTTTATAAACTATGTTGTCAAAATTATGTTTTATCTAAATTATTGTATAAAAAAGGTAGTCTATAAAATAATGTTCCATTATTCAATTGATGTATATATGTTCATACAATTTATATTTATATTTTTTAAGCCATATTTGATTATATTTCTTTGAAATTGATACATTTATGATGTATCCAATTTTTGCCAAACATTAAATAATGCTTGAATTTTTTGATAGGTAGAAGATGTTGATGAAACACATACTAATACCCAAGATCCAATTGGGTTATTAAGATTTGGACGGGATGATCCAAACCATCCTTTAGACAATACCAGGGTGAAAAGAGCAACATTGAAGAGAATACTACTTGTTGAGAAATTTGAAGAGCTAATGAGATTCACATACACTGATGACATGCCACCTAGCCTTAATGATGATGATCATGATAGTAAAAATGCAATGCATGAAGAAGGATTGAATGAAATGCTTACAGGTTTCTTTGGGGATGGAAACAATGATGAAAATAATGATCATATGGTTGACAGTAACAATGATAGTAGGGGTAATTACCGCCAATGTAATGTTGATGATAACAACCTGAAAGACTCTAGCAAGCAAGCAACGAAGACACCCATGTTCAAATCGGGTGCAAGTAGAACCTCAAAACTAGCATGCACATTAATATTATTAGAAATCAAGTCACTATTTGGTTGGTTAGACAAAGGATTCACTACCCTACTAAAGTGAGTTGAAATCTATTTCTTACTTTGTATTGTCAATTGGTGTACACAATTCGTAAACATTCATCAACTTCGTTTATATTTCTTTAATGGGATTTTAAAACCATATATTGTATATAAACAATCCTAGTATAGATTGACATATCAAACATGTTCATCATAAGTAAAACATTCAATTGATTTAATCTTTGGCTATCTTACAAGGCACTAAAAACTAAAATATTCCTTGAAGAGAATGTGTTGCCATCAACTTGCAGAGAGGCGCTTCTGTTGTTGGTTGAGTTGGGGATTGAATATAAGAAAATTCATTCATGTAAAAATTATTGCATTTTATATAGAGGTGAATATCAAAACAAGGTAGAATGCCATGCATGCAAAGAGAAGAGATATTGTATAGATGTACAAGGTCCTACAGTTCCAAAGAAGGTTTTACGTCACATGCCAATTACACCTATACTTCAACAAATGTTTCATTGCAAGTCACTTGCACAATTGATGGGTTGGAATGCAAAGAACAAGATTAAAGATGGATTCATGCAAATTTCAGCCAACTTCAAAGCAATAAAAAACATAGAGGAAAAATGGCCAAGAAAATTCAAAGATGAACCCCGTAGTATCAGGTTTGGTCTCACAATTGATGGAGTGTGCCCATTCTTTTTCTTGAGCTCAAATTATAGTGTTTGGCCACCGGATTGCCATGGATGAGTGTTAGAAAGGAGCACCTTATGCTGACTCTCATTGTTCCAGGAAAACATCAAGTTAAAAACATGGATGTTTATCTTGCACCTTTTATTGATGAGATGCAACTGCCATGGAAAGGAATAAGAATGTATGACATATCACGTCCTCTATCAAATAGGTCCTTCATGTTGTATGGTGTGCTATGTTGGACTATTCATGATTTCCCAAGACTTGGTGTTTGTTCTAGTAAGATAAAATATTTACATATTTACACTCATAATTTCTTTTCATCCCAACTTTCATACTATTTTTTTGATGTTATTAACATTACTTATTGAATTGCAGGGCTTCAAACAAAGGGGATATTTGCATGTCCAAGATGTGCATAATGATTTCAAGGGAGGTATTCTAAAGATCTACATAAATTTATTTACACAAACAACCGGGTTTTTCTACCACTAGATCATAAGTTTAGAAATTACCTGAAGAATCAATTTGATGGAAAAGTTGAAAATAGAGGCCCTCCCATGATTATGGGTCCAGGTGATTGGCTTAAGAAGTATGAAGATGCTGAATTGAAAGCTTGGGAGGATTTTTTTGATTGGGGTGATTGAATTGAAGAACCAGAACAAGTTGTAGTTAATATGCTAGAAGGAATGAAAAGGAAATCCATATTTATGAGCTCCCTTACTGGAAGGATCTATTAATATCTCACATATTTATGTGCATAGGATCTATTAGATCCTATGCACATCTTCAAAAATGTCCCAGATTCTATATTTCAACATATATCAGGCAAAGAGAAGGACAACTTGTCTTTGAGGAGAGATATTGCTCTTTTGCATACCAAAATTGATAGAAAAAATTTGTGGCCATACAAGGAAAATGAAAAATATGCAAAAGCTCCATGGATTTTGAAAAAAAAAAGAGCTAGAACAACTAAAAAATGTCACCCATTCAATAAGGACACCTACTGGCTATGGGTCATCATTGGCTAAAGCTTTTACAGTTGATGGACATATCACAGGATTTAAAACACATGATTTTCATAATTTTATGAAGGTATTATATATCATCATTTAACATTTATTGGTAACATTGATTAAGTACTAACTATATTTTGATATTTTGTTGTGTGAGAAAAAAATACTAATGACCTTTTCATAAATGTGTTTTATAGCATATCATGCCATTGACAATTAGGGGGGGATTCCTGTCTTATAGTTGGCTTAAGGAATGCCATAAGTCGATTTCCAACATTTACAAGGTATGTGGTTATATGAAATGTTCATGTGAGAGAGACATAGAGATATTATTTGTATTTTAAATTTTGACTAAAGGTTCATACTAATTTACTATTCTTATATTAGGTGGGTGACCTCCAAGGAGATCCATGAATGTGAAGTGCCAAAATGGAAGAAGGAAATTAAAAACATTGTATATGTATTTGAGAAGGAGCTCCCTACAAGTTTCATGGACATACAAGTCCATTTACTTATACACCTAGTCGATGACATTGAATTGGCGGGTGTCGTGTCAACGAGGTGGATGTTTTTCTTTGAGAGGTATATGAAAACTCTAAAAAGATATGTCTGACAAAAGGCACATCTAGAGGGTTGCATGGCTGAAGGGTACGTATTGAATGAAACATTTTTCTTCATGTGTGAATTCCTTGGTAAGAATTTTGAAGATGGGCCACGCTTCTAGGATGAAGACTGAGCATCAGATATTATTGATGGAGAAAAACCACAATCTAATGGTGCTCAAGTAGAAATTAGTAAGTAAATTCATGATCAGTGTGGTTGTTTTTCTTAATTTACTCTGTAATTTATTTGTCAAATTAACAACATGAAATTTGGAGTTTGAAATAAACATGTTGACATGTAATAGGTGTAGATGAAAGTGCTATACTCGACAAGTTGTGTACCACATGAACCTTATGAACAAATGGATTGATCTGTATGATAAAAAGAGAGAAGTGTTAGAAGCAAGGAGATAGTTTAAGTGATTGAACCCAAGGAATAATCCACTTCCCATTGATCTGCTTGGGGAATGGGGAAAAGATTGCACATTAGAATGGGTTACTGAACAAATTCAAAATCAAATAGAAGATGTAGGTATAGATTCAAACATAACAGAAGATGAAATAAAAAATGTCTAGAGAATGTGAAAGAAAGGTATAGTTGGAATTTTACAAAATGTTTTTTCCTTACAACTTTGACACTATTAACTATTTTAATATTCGTCATTATATTTGTTTTCACTAAAATAAATGGTCTTTCATAGGTGAGGAAATATCCAATAATGTGGACATATGGTCGACATTATCATGTAGAAAGTGTAGATGTAAAGAGATGATCCTTCGATTGTGGCATCATGGTTGACTTCAAGCAATCCAGTCAATCAAGCTCAAAAGATAAAAATATAATTGAAGGGGATCTACAATATGTTGGGAAAATACAAGAAATTATTGAGTTGGATTACCACTCTTTTAAATGTTGTATTTTTAAGTGTAGATGGTATGAAGCACTTGAGAGGACACAAAGACATGATACCCATAGTGGATTGTTTTCTATAGATTCCTCATGGTTCCTACCGGAGGATAAGGAGCCTTATGTTCTACCAATTCATTGTGAGCCAGTATTTCTTTAACTCAAACAAGAAATAATAGTGATCATTAATGTTAGGAAAAGGTGTGTTGTACACCTTGCATAATGTATTTAATATAATTATTCTTGGGGCCACTTTATGTTGCATGTGACATTGGGACATAAGTTAAGTTGCTAAAATGTAATTATTTAATATTGGGGAAAATAAATAAATAAAGTACCCAATATTAAATATGGGGACATGGTTTTGTAATCTCATGGTTTTAGTCACATAGTTTTGTGTAATACCACTTGGTGGTTTTGTGGGAGCTTGCTTCTATAAAAGCAACCACAAAGGTAGTTGTTTAAGGTTCATCAATTGGAAGGTTAGTTTTGATTAGCATTTGTGAGGGTTTGAAGCATGGCACAAGATGTGCGGTTGTATACTTGTTCGCATGGATTACTTGGAGAGGACTTGTTGCTTCAATGGTGTTCATGGAGACTCTGAAGATGTATTATAATCTTTATTGCTGAATATTACATGAGAGATGGATGCTTTTGGAGGCTGGGTTTTTTCCCTCTTGAGGGTTTTCCCAGGGTATATCTTGTGTCATATTTTCATGGGTATGTTGTCTATTATCTTGCATGTGGATTTTGAATACTTGCATATATTTCTCTTTTGGATTATGAGGAAATTGTCTTTAATGGCTGCAAGTTTCCAACAAGTGGTATCAGAGCTTTGGTTGTGGTTATGTAACCCTTGGTTGAGAAAAATCTTGTTTAAGTTTGAATCTATGCATTGCATGTGAGAATGAAAGACATGGCAAGATATGAGGGTTTTGTAGGTTGTTTATTGCAAATCCGAGGGTTTTGGGTTTGTTGATTTGATGGGTTGTTTACAAATTTGGGGTGTAAGAAATTTTGGGTGAAATGGGTTTCTTGGTTTTGTATTCAAATGGGGGTTTTGGGGGCGAGTTTTCATAAATGATCTCTTGGCCCAAAAAAAACCTCATGGTTGGATCCAGATTGGATGAGAGACAAATTTTGATATATAACTCGACCTATTTTGGAGAAGTTGAAAAATTGCAATTTTTTTTTTGTAAAATCCCTTTTAGTAGATTGTATGGAAATATTTTATTAGGAAGAAAAAAAAAATCAAAATATTAAATCTATAAGCCATTAAAAAAAATTATCTTACAAAATAAAACACAAAAAAAAAAAAAATTGGCTTCAAAAAGCCTTTTGAAAAAGTTTGAAAAAAAATAAAATAAAGATTGGGGGGGTCAGACCCCCTCACCATACCCGCCGCTCAGCAGGTATTGCTGATGGTAGTACCGGAAGGTACTGCTAGTGGCAGTCCTATTGGTTTCTGCTGACAGTCTGCCAGTACAGTCGCCGATGGGGCTGGCATGCGCCACCCCTTTTAAGGGTTTTAATTTTTTTTTATTAAAATTTTTATTGCGTTTTTTATCTGCCATGAAATATTTAAAAGGGGCCTGATGCATGTGCATGTAAAATGAAATTTAAATAAATTTTAAAAAAATTTCAGGTCCACGACTAGGTGGGTGGCGCCACCTGGGTGCTCGGGTGAGGCCGCTGCCTAGCCACCCCTGGTGGCTAAAATTGTTTTGCCTTGAGTTTAAACTGTTGTTTTACTTTGGAGGGGCATAACTTTTGCCCAATATGTCGGATTTTTGACTTCTTGGACTCATTGGAAAGATGACTCAGATCTCTACGCTGTGAAGCTAGAAATTTTTCTAGATTTTTTAGTTTTTATAATGTTTTTATTGGTCAAAGTAAGATGTTTGTTTTGAGCTTTGAGAGGTGATATCGAGTGCATACAGAGTCGTATTTTGGACTTGAAATAGTCAATGGAAAGCTTGTTATGAGAACTATCTAGTGGATTAGGTTTGGAGTTATTTTGACATAGTTTATTTATTTTTCCGTATCTGAGTTATTTATGGGTTTCTTTGACTATGGTGATACTGTGAGTTTATGGATGATCAAATCTTGGAGATTCGATGTTGGATTCATTGTATGCTCATTGTACATCTCAGATTATTCTCTCATTTGACATGGTTATCAGTATTGGTTGGATTTGTATGTTGCATTGTTGTATCTACAAGGTATGCAATGTTGTAGGTGGTCTATACTTGCATGTTGCATTTATGACTTGGACATGGGTTGTCTTTGCCCATTGATATTTCAGTGTTTATGCATGTTCACTTTTGGTGGCTTGGTTTAGTCACTTGGTTTGCTAGTTTTGTTGTCATGTTGAGGAGGTGAGATGGTATTACCAGGTACAGTTATGATATGAGACCTATGCAGTTGACTATGATTATGTAGACATGTGGACACGGTTGGGATGAGTTGTTGGTACATTTGGTGGTGTGTTTGGTTCCTCAACTATGGTACTTTAATATGGCCATGTTTGGAAAATTAGATTAGAGGTTGATTTGGTGTTTGAGTCATTTGATCTATATGGTTATTCTCTTAGATATCTCCGTTTACAGTTTACTGATGTGATGATGAGTTTGCATGTTTCAGTGATTGGATCTACAAGTCATGTAGGTTGTGGATTAGCTGCCCGTTTACTTGCAGTGGGATGACTTGGTTGTGGATTATCTTTATTCACCAGGTTTGATTCCTTGTTGTAGACTTTGACAATTGGCTTTGTTCTTGGTCATTTGTACATTGGTATGTGTGCTTAGAGATGAGAGGATGTATGTTTCTTATAGTACCTGGATAGTTGTTTTTTGGAACTTGTAGCATGTGGTTTATCATGATGTCATGGATAGCTTGATTACACTTTTTAGTGGGAGCTTTTGACAGTGATGGATATGTTTATGATGGTTTGGCGATTGTCGGTATCTTCTTAGCTTGGATATTTTGGTTCTACTTGTTATGTTACTAATATTTCAGTTGTGTGTGTAGACCTAGATGATTTTCATAGAGATGGTTGTCACAATGCCATGCGTGACTCGGTATCATAGTTCAGTGGGAGTTGTTGGTAGTGATGTGGATTCACCATTTGATGGTGGATGGTCTTATGTAGTGATAGTTCATTGGAATCTTTGGTTTCATTGATAGGGGATGGTTTTATTCATATTGATTACATATGTTGATTCTTGGTCTAGGGTGTTATTGTATTATATCATAGTTTACTCTTTATCACATGTTAGAGTTTTGGAATGGTACTCATTCTCTTGAGACCATGATGTATGCATTTTTGTATGTTATCTCATATGAGGAGGTGTTAGATCATGTTGTCATGTTTATGTTCCTAATTCATGATTGGAGCTTTGACATTGATCTTGTGTGGTTCTCTTGGTATTGGGTACATCTATCATTTTCTTGATTAATTCATGATGGTGCTATGTTGCATTTAGAGTTTGGCATGGTTTGGTTGGTTATAGGTACTCATGGCTACTTGGAGACATAATTGAAGCTTGAGTTTTCTTATGATTAGAGATATGTGTTGAGATGGTTACTCCTAATGAGATTTGAACATGAAGTCCAAGGATCCTAAACCTTGGTTGGACATGAGTTCAATGTGGACCTATGAGGAGAGTGTTCTTGGATGAGTCATGATGACTTGGATGTCTTGGAGGAGCATTCTCATTCCCCACTCTTGGTCCACTCGATATTTTCACTTGAGAGGTATTGCTCATTGTTACTTTCAAGTACTTTATGTTTATGCTTTATCTTCTCATGCATATGGATCTTGAGCTATGGATATATGGTTTTGGAGGGTTCATTTGAGAAATGTTGGCATGTTTATCTCCATGTTGATTACATGATACATATGTTATCTTTGATCTTGGTGATTGAATGGTTGGGTGTTGTCATGGCTTTTATTTTGGGGTGTTGTGGAGGAGATCATATTTGACATAGTTGACATTTAGAGGTGTATGTAGGAGATTTTTCTATAGGTATATGATTTACTAGTTTGTGTATCATTGTAGATGATTCCTTGGTTCTACATGATGTTTTTTACACTTCCTATATGATGTTTTTGGTAGAATTGGTATTCCTTGATCTTTTTCAGATTTGCATTACCCATACAGTGGGAGCTCTTGGATGTGTATGCCATTCTTTGATAGGTTTTGCACATGGATTTTACGATTGCAATTTATGGGTGTATATGTTTATGCCACGAGTTTACTATGTTTTGTATACCTTGGAGGTATGGATAGTTGGATGTATTGGAACTTGTTGTGGGTGTTATTTTAGCTATGGGTTTGTGTATCTTGAAAAATATTGGTGCATATTGTTACCTTTGGATTGAGTGTATGTTTTTGGGATATCAGTTGAGCAGGACTTATGCTTCATTCTGACAGATTGTGTGGCTTCTCTATTGGATGTCTTCTTATCTTTGTGCATTGGCATGATGGAGGATGAGAGAATTCATGCTTGGGATGGTGGTCACTTTGACTCTTATTTCAGGTATCTTGATGGAGCACATGGATCACTTTTATTCCATGATGGTATATGTGGCTATATGGATTGTTCATTTGATTCATGTTTTGAGGTTACTTGTTCCCCTTATGGTATACAACAAGTGGGAGAATGTTGGGAAAAGGTGTGTTGTACAACTTGCATAATGTATTTAATATAATTATTCTTGGGGCCACTTTATGTTGCATGTGACATTGGGACATAAGTTAAGTTGCTAAAATGTAATTATTTAATATTGGGGAAAATAAATAAATAAAGTACCCAATATTAGATACGGGGACATGGTTTTGTAATCTCATGATTTTAGTCACATAGTTTTGTGTAATAACACTTGGTGGTTTTTTGGGAGCTTGCTTCTATAAAAGCAACCACAAAGGTAGTTGTTTAAGGTTGGTCAATTGGCAGGTTAGCTTTGGTTAGCATTTGTGAGGGTTTGAAGCATGACACAGGATATGTGGTTGCATGCTTGTTTGTATGGATTGCTTGGGGAGGACTTGTTGCTTCAATGGTGTTCATGGAGACTCTGAAGATGTATTGTAATCTTTATTGTTGAATAATACATGAGAGATGGATGCTTTTGGAGGCTGGGTTTTTTTCCCACTTGAGGGTTTTCCTAGGGTATATCTTGTGTCATATTTTCATGGGTATGTTGTCTATTCTCTACATGTGGATTTTGAATACTTAGTTGCATATATTTCTCTTTTGGGTTATGAGGAAATTGTCTTTAATGGCTACAAGTTTCCACACAATTAATCTATTAATTCATAGTTTATTGCAAATATATACATATGTTTATTAATCAATAAAATTGTTATAACATATGTCTAATATATGTATGTCGTTCATGTGCAGGTATTTTTCTATGAAGATATTTTGGACCCGAAATGGATATTCGTCATACATAATGATCTAGGATTAAGGCATGTATTTGACAATGCATTAGTGTATACTAAGCAAAGCAATGATGACCAACAAAATGAGAGAGAGGGATTAGAGAACATCAAAGAAATTTACATCCATGATGATGTTCAAGATGGTTGTGTTCAAACACAAGAAGACAACAATCCAGAGTTAGATGATGTTATGGAAGACAACAATATGGATGGTATACAAAATGATGATCCAAATACATCTGGTAACAATATAGATGGTCTACAATCAAATTTCAATGATGATGAAGATGATGCAAGTCAAGATGAGGATGATGATAATATCAAATACTTGAAATAACATATGAATATTGACAATGATACACTAGATGACAATGTAGCAGGAAATAATGTTAATGATCAAGACTTCTAAAATTTTAGAATTATTTACAATCCATGTTTAAAAAAGGATGATTCTTATGGCCTAAAATTTGAAATGCTTCAGTAATATTATTTGTGTTAATGCAAATTACCTATTGCAATATCCTTAAATTGTTCAATCTTTGGTATGAATTGTTGGCAAAAAAAATTAGGATTACTTGGATGCTTCTTCCATTCATTTTGTATCAACATATGTTCGTGAAGACACAAAAGTTAATAAAATATTAATGCACGTAGCTCACAATTATTTAAATAAGCAACTTTGTTAACTTTATTATTTTTAAATAGTTTCCCTTTTTATGTTGAACATAATTTTGAACATGTAACCGAAAACATCCATAGTAAATGCTTTACTGTATCAACATATTCATTCACATAAGCACTGTATTGAGGCTCAATAACTGATATTCATTCAAATATAAGAAGAAATAAGTATGGAAAACATAAGAAAAATACAGAATAATAACACAGTCATGGAGAATATTTGATAATAAGATGTTCTCCATTATATTGTTTCAATTGATATACATTAATAACAAAAGTATTCAAAATGTGAAGGTGGATGAGTGGAATATGAAACCTATCTACTTCTACTGGGGGCAATGGACATGATATATGATGATGATGATTTAAAACTAGGCCTTGGTTTCCTATTTATATAGGAAGCAACAAGCTATAGGCCATTTACAAAAAGAGACGACCTTTCATAACTACTTCTTTTACTAACAACTATTTAATTAGCATAATTAAGGAAATAACAAGACTTAAGACATTTTGACATATGGTTCCATTATTCAACATAGAAGACCTGTGATCATTGATCTGGAAAAAGTCTTCCTCTCCATGATGAACGTCCGAATTCTCTCACCTCAGTGTCCTATTCTTCTGAAACCAAATACTTTTCCTCCGACTGATACATCGTAAAATCTGATGGCCATTTATATTCCTATATCTTTGGCATGTTTGCAAGATGATTTTCCATTGACTATCTAGTAATGCCTTTGTATCAATGAAAAAATTTAGGTATCCCACATTAAGAACAATCAACCCATCCATGATCTGATTTAGCCTGTGAAGACATGTGTCATCATCCTCCTGTATATGAGTTATGCACTTATGAATAACTTGACTAAATTCTTTCTTCCACTTATCCAAGTCCTTCAACTAATCACCATCTCTCATGATTTCAGGTATATACCATTGTTTCAAGGTATGGAATAAATCCATTCATGGTACAATATTTTTATCTTCCCCTTGTATATACTAAAATTCATTTATAATCATCTTCACAGTTTGTTCAGTTGGCTTTAATGCCGTGGGAGCATCAAGACTTCTTTGTAGAAGTTTTCATAACTTAGCCAAAGTGTGGTGAATAGGCTACCACCTTTTGAACAAAGGATCTAATACACGCATATGTGTCTTTATTTGATCCATTTCCTGCTGAAGTGTTTTATAACTATCATGCACATTCTTCAGTTTATCCATAACTGATTTTATCCTGTGCTCAAGAATCTTTTCCATAACTTCACAAATTCACCTTTTCACTTCATCCTAGGTTTGATTGCTGGCCTTCTTTACATCATCCACTTCCTTCTCTGGAGTTTTTACTAGTTTTATAGAAATGTTCTTCACAATATCCATTGGAGAAATAGGAGGCATGTATAACACCATCTCCTTGCTTTGTGAGGGTCCCGCTCCTCTTAATTGTTCTTTCAATTTGACATTCTCCATGAACAATTTATTAACTTCATCATTTAGGAGCCTTTGTTCCTTTTCATACTCCTTCAATCTGTCTTCTAATCCCTTAACAGTTTCCCTAGTGAACATGGATGAATGCATGGTCATTGTGGTTGCCTCCAAAGGGGTGGTATCTTGTATTGTCCTTACCATTGCTGCCCCTTTCATCCCTTGAATTACATCCAATAATTTTGTCTTATGTGTATTTTTCTGTTTGATCCATATGGCCAGGGTTGCAATCTTTGGGTTATACCTAGTTCCACTCACTCCATTGGAGTCAAATTATACAACTAGCATTGGATCTTCCTGAGCCCCCACTTGATCAAGCAAAAACATTTTCTTTAATTCCAGGCCAGGGAAAATGAGCATATTGCTCTTCAAGACCATTTCTTTAGCCTTCTGGGGGCTAATGTCAATGTTGTCAACTCTTAATTCCTAGAAAGTCTATGTTTCCATTTGATTTTTCTCCGATTCTTCAATTCCTACTTCAGCGAATTCCATCCTCTCTTCAAATTATTTTATCTTCATCTTCATCAAAAAATCCCTAAACTCAGGAGTCTTAATGAATTCATCATCTTCTATGAATCTCTTGGCTACAATTTCCCTTTCATCTTCATGTACCTCTGTACTTGTCTTTTCTACATCACCCATCATTTCCTCATATTTATGAGAACTGGTCTCATGGATGGGCTGATCAACCTCAATATCACCTTTCAATGAATGTAGTATTGCAGCCACTTCCTCAGTATCGCCCACCTCTTCAATCTCCTCATAAGGTACTAATTGTTTAATGCATTTTGTCTTATATCTTTTGGAAGGTAACTACTCCATGGGAGGTTTAGAGGTTTCACCTGGGTTATGCTCTGCAGTTGTACCACTATCATGTTCTTGGAGATATGCTTCCTTCTTACTGTACAAGTCTTCAAATTTACCCATTATCAAATATATCCTCTTGATGGGTTCCTTTTCCTCAACAAAGTATCCTAGGAAATCCTTGGACCTCTGCTTCGTCCTTTCTTCAAGCTTCTTCATATATTCCCATTTTTTCCTTCTACTAAATACATCATTATAAGTAATGCAATTGCTTATGAAATATTCTTCATAATCCACTTGGTGTGCCACTGTCATTTTGGTAAGAAGATTGTGCCTTATGTTGTTCATATGATTTTCAGGGTCAAAGGCTCTTCCTTTTCTAGAATTCAATGCATATCTTGTCTTCAAATAATACTGTAACTCCTCTAATGTGTCTGAGCCTATAGTCCAATCTTTACTCTTGGTTTGGTTTGGTAGGAAAGTTCCTTTCTTCTGCTTTTGCATTACATCTTTCTCCACCCACATCATTTTCCACATAAATTCAAGAAATTCTAATATGAGGGGCACCAATTTTGGTAGTATGTGTGGAGCAACAGGGCATCCATAAACTCTTATTATTGTAACTTCTGGGAGGAAGAACCAATCTCCAAAATTGTGTGCATGACCCTACTCTAGTCTTAAAGCCAAAGGTATCAATAGTTGCAACATTTTGGTTGACAATCTTGGTATTGCATACCTAAGAACTCCAAGGATTCTATGTACAAAGTCTTCGTAGAATACAACAAAGCTTATATTCTTGCATTGACTATCCCAAATATAGCACCATTTCTGGATAGGTGTGGGATTCCCTTGCTCATCTACTCTAGCCAAGTCAATTCTTTTAGTCCAATGGTCCCTATTCTAGTACAATATTAGATGACACAGTAGAGAATAGTGTTTGAATGTAATCGATGCTCTATCCTCTATAACTTGGGAGAATTCATCATCTAACGCCTTCTCAAGGTATGAAGCAAAGTCATATTCAATATTAGTTTCAGGGTTTTGAATTCTCATGGCCATCATCATTAGGCCTATTGGCATTTTATCTTGAGCATCCATCCCCAACACTTGGCAAAGAGAAAACTATGTATTCACAAAGTAATACTAAAAAAATTTCACAGTAAATGGCTCTGTAGTGGTAGTAGAGATGGGGATTGTTCTATTACCAATGCCTCTTTTCATATATAGGGGTAAGTCATCACTTTTATGAGTCCTTCTTAACCTAGCATAATCCTCCCCACTTTTCTACAGGTTTATCTTGGTCAGAGCCTGCTTGTTTAAGTCAAAACACTCAATGATGGTTGTTTTGGTTACTTCTACTAATGATGTGCCGTTTGGAAACCTTACTGTTTTGGTAGTTGAGTGATAGTTTTTGGCTAGAAGTCTGATAAATTCTACATCAACAAACACATTTGGGACAATCAACCTTGCTAAATCCAATATTCAAGGGTTTGACATTGGAATATTTTCATTTCTCTTACTGTAAAAATACCAAAATAGGTCCCATCCAGATTTGGGAATGAGGGCATTCCTACAACTTTGTGTGGTGTCCACGAGAAACTTCTTATTACCCTATTTAGTAGACCTTGGAAGTATATCTAATATGGACTGATGGAGTGTTCTCTTCATTACTTTAGGTTCATCTTTAATTTTAGGCTGACTTTCTTTTACTTCTGATTGTCTTTTTTAGGAGGCATGTTTCAATTTTCTCTACTATGGCTTCAGATGAAAAAACCTAGAATTTTTTTTTATATTAATAGAGCTCTTTTAGAGAGTTTTCGTGCACTTACCCAAGTATTTGACACTTTTAGGATTTCTTTTTGTATCCGTAGCTCCTTCCATGCTAGTGCACTACAATTTAGTGCGATATTTGGAAAACTCACTTGTCTTTGGATGGCGTGGTATTCAGTCATATCAGTTTTAATGCCAACTCTTTGTAAAATAATTTCATAGCAAGCTCAAATCCTTGCATTTAATTTTTACACCGTTGGATTCGTGCATTGGGGTGGCAGGGCAACTGATGTGATTTTTTGCATTTATTGTTGTAAATTGTAATGATGCCATGATTACAATATTATCACCATCTCTTATTATACTTGTTGTAGTATGGCATTGTTTTTCCCTTCCCTTCTGATGTTTACTGCACTACCGCCTTGCTTAAGACCTCTTACTGTGGGGTTGCGGTGGATACCGCTCTATTGCAACCATATTATCCACCTCAAGTGGTACTGTGGTGTCCAATTTTCTTCCAATGCTTACCACTCTACTGTTGCTCAAGAATTATTATTGTGGGGTTGCGGTGTATACCCCTCTACCACATAATCCCAACGTATAGTGGTGTATGCTTTATCTTCTTGTTGTTTACCGCCTTACCGCACTCCTTTGAATTTCCTTATGCGGGATGGTAGTAGGTATTGCAATATCTTATTGCCTTATAATTCTCTCGGCGGGGTGGCAGGGTGACGGTGATACCACTTTACCGCACAAGCTATATAATCTCTTGGCAGTATGGCAGTAAAGGCTTATTTCTTAACTTAGAAGCCACGATCCTACGCTGCCTTTATTTTGATGTTGTAGTACTATGATAAAGGTGAAATTTGCTTTGTTTATGATTATCTGGAGGAATAAATGGGTATATACAAAGGGAATACTGGTGAAAGTATGGATCTTGTCACACAAATTATTTTTTTTCATGTTAAATACAATAAAAAATCAAAGGTAGTAGATCTTTTGATGCAAGTGAAATGTAGGCAAGAAATTGAAGGCTAGTGAATATTGGGGAAGGATTTTTTGTTCTAACATCCCTAATCCCTTAACCCTTAATCCCTGCTAGATCAGAACAATTAGGCACTAAATCCTTGAACCTCAACCCAAAAACCTAAACTTGGTCCCTAAACCCTAAATCATAGACCCTTGACCTTGAACTCGAAACCTTAAACATTGAGCCCTAAAACTTGAATCTTGGATCCTGAACCCTGAACCCTAAACACTTGCCCTTGAAATTGAACCCTTGACCCTTGACCCTAGACCATGAACCCTTGACCATTGAACCTAAACCCTTAACCTAGGACCTTGAACCCTGGACCCTGACCCTTAAACAAAGAACCCTGAACCCTAGGTTGCTATAGTTGATAGCTTAGCAAGGGTGCAAACTTTATTTGACAATAGTTTTTGTTTTTGGCATGCCCGATGGGACTGAGAGCTATTTTCAGTCTCAAATCAAAATTATTATACTACTGTTTGGTATGTGCAGCAGAAATTGTAGTCTTTTAGAGACAAATTTAGCATACTTGGTGACTCCGAGCTCAGGTTTAGCAGTTCCAGTGCATTACTGCTCATGAGAAGAGTGCAGACTAGGAGTAATTCATCCATTTTTGAGTATTTGCAGTTGTCCCCACCTAAAAGGAGGGGGAGATAAATCCAAAAGGTTTAGAAGACAGTTGTTTACTTCAGGAGGTCTAAGTCACATCCTGCTGTTGGAGGACATACTGCTATTCCTATTATTACTAAGAGCATCCCAGCAACAGTGATTCCAACAGTGAGAAACCAACCATTTGTTGCCTTTAACCAAGGCAGCCCACTGAATCTAACTCAGTATGATGACATTCCAGTTGCTGCCTTAAGAGGGTTGCCATATTTTTATGGGGAGGATCATACCACCCCAACAAAGCACATAAAAGATGTTTCCAACCTGTGTGTTGTTCACCATGTGACTGAAGAAAATGTTACACTCAGATTGCTGGTGGTGTCCTTCAAGGAAAAAGCCTTACAATGGTTCAGAGGTCTACCTGTCAACTCCATAGCCACATGGGATGAGTTAGGCAGCCAGTTGTGCTAGTTTTTTGATGATAAATCACACCACTTGTCGTTAGTGGAGCAGCTGTCTACAATCAAAAGAGCCCCACATGAAGATATGACCGAGTTCAATCACCGTTTCCAAAGGACGTGGGATAGAATCCCACAAACGGTAAGACCTACTGGTAATCATGCATTTTTATATTATTTAAGAGCTTTAAATAGTGATATTTTTGTTATGATTCAATCAATGGGAGGTGATACACTTCCTGCGACATATGTTGTAGCTGTTAGAGCTGAAAACAGCTTCATACAGGCTGGTAAAATTGCCCCAAGACCACCTATGCCAATATTTCCTGCTCCTCAGCCTCCAATCCCTATGCAAGTTCCTCCTTTGGCTGTCATTCCAAGTGCACCCGCATTACCAGCACCTGATACCCAGCCTAATGGTCAATCAAACACATTTCCAGTTCAGTCTAATGAACTGCAAGAGATTAAAGGCCTTCTGACAACCTTTGGCAATGAGATGGTTAATCTAAGAAAACAACAAAATCAAGGTTTTAAGCCGTATCAACCCTCATTCCAGTCTAATTACCAGCAAAGTCAGACCAACAGACCATCTTATCAGCCTTATAATCAAGGCCAAAAGTTTACCCCTAACCAAAGGACACATCAAGCTTATGACTCCAGCACCGCAAGCACTTCCAAAGAGCTTGCACCTGCCTAGAACAATTTAGTTCAAGATTATGAGTGGTGCTTCCCGTGTAATCAATCCCATAATCAAAGTACCTATGTAAATGGGATGCGTAACCACGCCTTGATGGTTCAGAACAATAATATGCCTGTAACAACTGAAGTACAGCAGCAAGAGCAACAGACACATGAGTCTACATTCTTAAACTGGCAAGGGGAAGAATTTTGTGGTGTGGTCCACTCTGATTCTTCAATTGCAGACAATACACGCAGCAAGAAGAGGGCAATAGATGAGGGACATCAACCTAATACAGTTCAAACTCAATTGAAACAAGGGCCGTAGTAGGATCAAAGTGCCCCTGACTCATCAAAAGCTGACCAGATCCGGATGCTACCAAGGGGCCAGCCTTTGGTAGTCAACCAACGGTCTGATTCATCAGCCCAGGCTCCTGGCTCCTTCAGTGAAAGGTAATGTTATCCCCCCTAAAAGTCAAGTTAAACCTGCTACATATTTCAATATACTGGAGCATATGAAGAAAATTAATGTACCCATGTCAATATGGGATTCTCTGAGTATTTTGGGTCAAAAGGACCTACTTCAATCTGCCTTATCAGGTTTAAGTGTCTCAGATGAGCCTAGTGTAGAAAAGGAGAAGGTTGCGTTGGCTAACGTTACAGTTGGTAATAAAGAACAACAAGCTACTAAGGCCAAGCCACCTCCTTTCTATTTATCATTAATCATAGGAGATCATCTGGTTCACAACTGTATGATTGACTTAGGGGCTAGTAGTTCAGTTATGCCCAAACAAATCGCCGATAAGTTGGGAATTGAGTATGAGCCACTAGAAAAGGGGGTAGTGCAATTGGATGGTACTGCCATGAACATAGTAGGGGTCATTAAAAATTTGAGCTTAACTCTACATGCCTGTCCCAATTTTGCAATACCACAGGATATATACATTATCGAGTTGCCCCTATACTTCGCCCTTTGTTTATCCAGGGATTTTACAGCCAGGATAGGTGGTTACCTATCCTCTGATTGGTCTCACATGCTGTTCAGAACTAGATATGGCACTAGAGCTACTATTAAATCAAAACCCATAGCCGTTCATGTTGAGCCTTACAATCCTTCCCCTATCAATGCCAACTTGGTTATGAATGAACAAGTGGAGCAGCCTGCGGTTCAAGAGGCTGAGATTCAAATAGAAAGAACATCAGATGTTCTTCCTAAAGAGTGGTGACCTCAAGCTCATGAGGCAGATATGGGCAAGTAGTTGGAGGAGGTTGACATCGGTGTTTATATGATGCACGAGACTGACTCTTTTGTGCCTAATATTGAAAAGAGTAAGGAACAACATGGTGAGCAGCATGTAAATGATTTATGGGAGCTATATTTTGATGGCTCAAGAAGTAGAGTAGGTACTAGTGGTGGATGTATGCTGGTATCACCAAAAGGATAGAAGTACTATCAAGCTTTCAAATTCTATTTTAGCTGCTCTAGCAATGCTGCTGAATATGAAGCTCTAGTCCAAGGTTTGGAGTGGGCAAGATAGAGAGGTATCCGCTGTCTAAAATTTTGTGGTGACAGCAGGTTGGTCATCAATCAGGTGAGAAAGTTGAATGCTGTTAAAAATGATATGCTCAGGTCTTACAGGAATAGGGTATGAGACCTCTTAGAGAGATTTGAGGCATTTAATCTGATTTCCATTCCTAGAGCTCAAAATAAACATGCTGATAGATTAGCTGCTGTGGGAGCCGAACATGATATTCCAAAGGAGATTTGCAGTGATAAAGCTAACCAGCATATCAAGATTATAGTTAGGCCTACCGTTTCTGATAACGACATGCACTGGCAAGTCTTTGATAGCGACCAATAGATTGTCAACTTTTTGAGAGAAGAAGCTGAATTCTCACATACCAATCAGGAAAAATTACAACGCCAGTACAGTGACCAGATTATTCAGCTAAAAAACAAGTTGCCCAAGGGCTTGGTCACTTTAGAATCGGTTTTTAATACTGATGATGAAGCTAGAAAGCCCAAGGGGAGTATTCAAGTTCAGCAAGATCACTACGAAGAGGTTGAAGTCTTCAAAGAAAGGCTTCTTAAGTGAGGCAAGGTATGTACATCTGAAGAGAAGCATGTTTTTATTCAGCTTTGTCAAGAATTTAATGATATCTTTGCCTGGCAATATAGTGATTTAAAAGGATTTAATCCCCAGCTTGATCAACATACCATTGAACTTGAGCCTAATGTCAAACCGGTCAGGCAAAAGCAGAGGCCCTTGAATCCTAAGTTAGAACCTTTGATGAAAAAGGAGCTAGATAAGTTGATTGAAAGCAACATCATTTTCCCCATCAAGCATACCTCATGGGTTTCAAACCTAGTGCCAGTAAGAAAGAAAAATGGTGAAATAAGACTGTGTAGATTTTCGTGATTTAAATAGGGCCTCCTTAAAAGACCCTCATCCTCTACCTTCTATGGAGCAGATACTTCAGGTATTCTCAGGGTCTGAAAGGTTTTCTTTATTAGATGTCTATTCTGGTTACAACCAAATATTGGTGAAAAGAGAAGATTAGTAAAAAACAGCCTTCACCACAAAATGGGGAACCATGGCCTACCTAAAAATTCCCTTTGGTTTATCTAATGCCGGGGTAACCTTTCAAAAGGCCATGGATATGGCCTTTTAGGGTTTAATGTACAAGATAGTCTTAGTCTATCTTGATGATATCACTATTTTTTCTAAGGAGGCTAAGGATCATCTGAAGCATTTGAGACGGATTTTTGAAAAGTGTAGGGAATTTGGGATATCACTTAATCCCAAAAAATGTGTGTTTGTTGTTCATGAAGGAAGATTGCTCAGTTATGTGGTATCTAAACAGGGTATTACTATTGACCTTAAAAGAATAAGTGCCATCTTAGCTCTTCCCTTACCAGCGCATAAAAAAGGTCTGCAGAGTTTTATTGGTAGGATTAACTGATCCGGGGGACAATTTTTTAGTGAAATTGAAGTGTTCCCAATGCTCTATATTTCAGCTTCATCAGAAAGATAACGACATCCTGATTCCAACGCAACTTGAACGGGTCGAAAAGGACTCCGTTTGTGCAAGTTACGGCCAGTCAAACTTCCAGTCAAACTGGGTTTAGGGGCGTCCAGAGGGCGAAAAAAATAATCATCTCAAAAATTGACGGAATCAGCATCATCACGAAGAGCTCGTCGAGATGATTCCGACGGCATTTGTTTCGTCGAAATCCGACATCATATGCTCGAGATAGAAGCAGTCAAACTTCAGTCAACTTAGAGGGTACTGATGATGACGTCAGCATGCTGACGTGGCGGTCGGTACAGTACGGATCCAAGTGGACAAATTCAATCCAACACATGGCAGGTGACTCAGATCGTACGGACCAATCAGCAAGTGACACGTGTCCTTCCGTACAGAACGGCATCACAGCCAGCATCCCACGTGGCAATCCAGTCAGCTTGACACGTCATCAGTTCGGGTGAATAGGAGCACGCCACGTCATCGGATGAGTCAGCATTTTTGGAAAATCATAGCTCGACACGTGGACAGCTGGTCAGGTTTGTATGGTCAGCATTTTCATCGAATCACAGCGTGCCACGTGTCCATGTTTGACGAGTTCGTTGGGTTGATATTTTGTTGCAACAAAATCGGATTAGGTGATTCGACCCCGAGATCTTCTGCCATGCGCCTCGGCCGGTGGTTGGTAACCGTTGCACCCGCGAAGAGATGCCTATCCATAGAATGTCATCGGTTGTTCTTATTGTTTGGATTTTGCATATTGAGTGGTAAAACGTGGTCGGCGGGGTTGGAACCGCCGACCACCCAACTAGCAAAATATTTGAATACCGATAGACCACGCGATACTCTCAAGAACATGTGGGAGTTAGTTTTGTTTTGATGTATTATTAGTGGCCGAGCCTCTAGCAAAATGGCTAAAAAAGCCAAAACAAACAAGATTTGAACTAACCATCGGAAACAAGAAGATGTTAGAGGCTAAATTAGTCCTGATACGACATGATAGAGGAAGATATGCAAATAATTAATTGGTTAGGCCTAATTAGGCAAGTTTTTTGTATAAAAGGAGGGGTATAGGATTTTGTTTGGCAAGTCCAGGTGGAGATAGCGAGAGAATGCTCGAGAGTTCTTGAAGATGTTTCTGCATATCAGAGTACTGTCATGCTGCTGAATGCTTGAAGGAGACAGTCTTGAAGCCATTGTAATTGAATTTGGAGCTAATCGGATCGGTCCTCCATTGGAGAGGGACCCGGAGATGTAGTCCTTAGGGACGAACTCCGTTATCAACTTTGGTTTCGTCTCTCTATTCTTCTCTCTTTTCTTTCTCAGTTTATCTTGGCATTTATTTAATTATTTTATGTTCATTATTTCATTTGAGCATTTAATTTGTAATCATTTAAATTAAATGTTGTAATAATCGATCTTTTACGTTAAACATTCTGTAAGCAACTAGTCCTAGATCCTAAATAGATCAAGTTGGTATCAGAGCTATGTATGTGGCTTGTATTGCAATTTGAATGCTAACGAGATCCAGGTTGCAACGAGGCGAAGGAGAACTTGAAGAGTACAATCCTGAAATCGGAAGACGAAGAGCTAATCAACCGTCACAGATGGAAGCGAAAGAAGGTGGACAAAGTTCAGAGCTTAGTGACAAGGATTTTCAAAAGTTATTCCTTGACATGAAAGCAATGGTGGAGGAACTTTATGCAGACAAGAAGAAGCACGAAAAGGGAGGTTCTTCAAAGCACAAGAAGCAGGAAGATCAGAAAGACACAGAGGGAAAAGCTCCAAAAATTCCTTCTCCTCCTTCTACTCCCCCTTCTTCTCCTCCTTCTTCTCCTCCTTCTTCTCCTCCTTCTCCTTCTCCTTCTTCTAATGTAAATCCATTTAAGAGCAAGTCTAAGCCTGTAATTAAGCTTGATGTAAAATTTGAGTTACCTAAATACTGTGGGGAGTTAAATGCTGAGAAGTTAGACGATTGGGTCCAACAAGTAGAAGTATACTGTAGGATACAAGGCCTAGTAGAAGATGCTTCTAGGATTCAATTAGCAACTCTCCGGTTGGGAGGTACAGCTCTCACCTGGTGGGAGAGTAAAACTCGTGAAGAAATTGCTCGCCATGGTCAAGTTAATATGTCTTGGATGGAGTTTGTTGCTGCCCTTAGGAAACAATTCTACCCTTTAGGTTACATGCAATAGTTAACCATGAATTGGCAAACCTTTAGGCAAGGTAAGGGGCAGTCTGTCCAGGAGTATACTCATGAGTTTAGGAAACGGGCCATTGCTCTAAATGTTCCCTTGTATACCCAAGACACATTACTTAAGTATATTGGTGGTTTACATTCTTACCTTAGGCACACTATTTTGATGTTGAGTCCCAACAATCTAGATGAGGTGTCTGTTCAAGCTACTCATATAGAGTCAAGGGGTAAGAACACATTTAGTGATAACTTTTCTAAGAAGCCATCTAAGTTTGAGGGTAAGTCTAAAGGGAAAGAAAAAGACAAAGATAAAGGCAAAGGGAAGAAAACAGCTACAGCTAAGAAAGAGGGTGAGAAACCCACATGCTCCCATTGCAAGAAAGAGGGGCATGATGATTCAAGATGTTGGAAGCTTCATCCTGAGTTGAGGCCGAAAAGATATGGAGGTAATAAAGGCAAGCAGAAGACTACTGCAGTGATTCAACAAGATCTTTGTTCTGACTCCGGAGATGAGACAAAGATTGTTGCTACCAAATCCAAGGTAAAGGGAAAGGTATATCTCTCTCATCTGATGCAAGTTTTTCTAATGCCAGTGCAAGTACAAGTAAAGAATCTTCTCCTAAGGTTGATAAGCAAAGAAATGAATTGTTTCATATTCGTGTTGTAACAAAACACACTAAGATTGATACTCTGTTTGATACGGGTTCACAAGTCAACTTAATATCTGAAGAAGTTGTAAAGAAACTTAATTTGGCTACAACACCTCATCCGAAACCATATCCACTCGGATGGGTTTGCAATGATGCACAATTAAAAGTAACTAAACAGTGTAAATTGAGATTTGCTATCACTGCAAACTTTGTAGATGAGGTAGAAGTCGATGTGGTCCCTTTGGATATTTGTGGGCTTGTGTTAGGGAGTCCTTATCTTTATGACAGAAAAGCAATCTTTTATAGGGGGGAGAATAAGTATCATCTTTTTAAAGATGGGGTAGAATACATTGTACGGGCACATAAGGTGAAGACTAATCTTACACTAGTTAATGCTGGTCAAATGAAGAGGTTGGTCAATTCAAGTAAAAACTTTGTATTAATGTTGGTAAAAGCCAAAGAAGATGATAAATCTGAGGCCTTCAAGGGGTGTGACCCAAAACATAAAACTGAAATGGTCAAGATTATTTCCGCTTATGATGACATGTTTCAGGAACCGAAGGGGTTGCCACCCAAGAGAGAGATACAACATGAAATCCAGTTACAGCAGGATGTGCCACTTCCTAATATCGGCATGTACCGTTTATCAGTTATGCAGAATGAGGAAATTAAAAAGCAGGTTCAAGAGTTGGTGGAAAAAGGAGTTATTCGTCCTAGTACTTCTCCTTGCGGTTCTCCAATTGTCTTGGTTCCAAAGAAAGATGGAACTTGGAGGATGTGCATCGACTATCGTGCCTTGAACAAGATAACGGTAAAGAACAGGTATCCTCTTCCCAGAATAGATGATTTACTTGATCAATTAAAACATGCAGTTTATTTCACTAAGTTAGATTTGAGAAGTGGTTATCATCAGATAAGAATTGCAGAAGATGATATCTGGAAGACTGCATTTAAGACAAAACAGGGACTGTTTGAGTGGTTGGTTATGCCTTTTGGGCTTTGTAATGCACCAGCTACTTTTATGAGAGTCATGAATGATGTCTTTCGTCCTTTTATTGATGAGTTTGTCATAGTCTATCTAGATGATATCCTTGTATTCAGTCGAACTTGGGAAGATCATGTAAGTCATGTAAAGAAAGTCTTTGATGTATTGAGAAAAGAAAAATTGTATGTAAAGATGTCTAAATGTGAATTTGCTAAGACATCCTTAGTGTACTTAGGCTATGTCGTAGGGAGTGGTCAATTGAAAGTAGACCCTGCGAAGGTCGAAGCTATTGTAAAATGGCCTAAGCCAAGTACAGTCACAGAGGTCAGAAGTTTCCTAGGTGCAGTTCAGTACTGGAGAAAGTTTATTGCAAATTTCTCTTTCATAGCATCACCATTGCATGCATTAACCAGTACAAAGGCAACTTTTCAGTGGGGAGGTCCGCAACAGAAGGCTTTCGACACTTTGAAGGGAAAGTTGAGCACCGCACCAGTTTTGGCCTTACCAGATCTACATCAACCATTTGAGATCGAGACAGATGCGAGTGGGTTTGCCATGGGAGCAATACTCATGCAAGGAGGTAAACCAGTTTGCTACCACTCTGAAACCTTTTCAGGAGCAGTAAGTAACTATCCCACATATGATAAAGAACTTTATGCTTTAGTTCAGAGTGTTAAAAAATGGAAACATTACATAATGGGGAAAGAAACTGTAATCCACACTGATCACCAACCACTACAATATTTGCACTCACAAACTAAACCGCAACAAAGTAGGCACTTTCGGTGGATGGGTTTTCTACAACAGTTTCATTTGGTTATTAAGTATAAGAAAGGTACCCATAACAAAGTATGTATATGCCTTCTAGACCTCCTATGATGAATGCTTTTGATAATCCTTCAGAATAGTCTATGGTTCATGAAAGTTTTCAGGAACAATATGCTAATGATGAGAACTTTAAGGATATCTATACTACTTTAATGAAAGGTAAACATGTAGAAGAGAAAGATTATTATGTGCAAGATAAACTATTATATCACTTGGGTAAATTATGTGTTCCAAAAGATGAACAAGCACAGGTGATTAGAGAAGCACATACCTCATTGATTGCAGGACACTTTGGGGTAAACAAAACATTGACTCAGCTGCAGAAATATTGTTATTGGCCTCGTATGCAAGAAACTGTAACTAAGTATATTAGAGGTTGTGTTATGTGTGCAACTAGTAAGCCTAGTAACAGGAAATTGGGCTTGTACACACCTCTACCTGTACCTTCTCGTCCATGGGAAAGTGTGTCAATGGACTTTGTAGGGGGGTTACCTATGTCTAGGAAGGGACATGATTATTTGTATGTAGTAGTTGATCGGTTCAGCAAAATGTGTATTTGATGCCTTGTAAGAAGGCAAGTCACTGCTGAACTGACAGCTCATATGTACTTTCAATTTGTATGGGTTCATTTTGGGTTACCTACTTCTATTGTATCGGATCGAGATTCTCGATTCTTTGGGGAATTTTGGTCAACTTTGTGGGGACTCATGGACACCAAGCTGAAGAAGAGTACACCTTCCATCCGCAGACCGACGGACAGACAGAGGTTGTAAACAGGACAGTTGTGCATCTACTCAGAGGTTACTGTAGTAAGCATCCTAAGTTGTGGGATGAGAGTCTTCATTATGTGCAGCATGCCTACAACCATGCAGCACATTCTTCTACTAAGAGGTCTCCTTTGAGACATGCTTTGGTTATGTGCCCAAGACACCGATGGATTTTTCTTTTGGGAAAGATGATGTTGAAGATGGACGCTCATGATGCGTAGAAGGCTTCAAGTTCATCCGAAGTCCAAGCACCATCGGGCAAGAGAGCTACCTGGAACAGAGCCAAGCAAAATACAAGGTTCGCCATGACAAGCATCGTACTGATCATCATTTTCAGGTTGGAGACAGAGTTTGGTTACATATCAGCAAGGAAAGGATGCAAGGTGAAGGTAAAAAGCTTAAGCCAATTAGATATGGTCCTTTTGAGATCCTTGAGAAGATTGGTACTAATTCCTTCCGCCTCAATCTTCCTCCATACATGCATATTTACTCGGTTGTCAATGTTGAGAATTTGAAACTGTATGAGCCTCCAATGATCCTAGATGAAGTCTCGTATATCTGCTCCATCGCTTGATGACCTTCTCCAGAGTACAAGGCTTCCAGTTGGCGTAAGATGCTATTCCTCGGCTGTGAAATGTCAACTCTTCAATTTAAGAGGAGATGTTGAGTACCCCGTGAGTGGGTCTGGAAGGATGCATCCAAGCAAAGCAAGATGGATGGAGATTGGTAAAGTGAGGGAATTTTACTCCTCACTTACTTTCCATAATCGCTTTCGAGGTCCCAGCTCCCAGCTGGGAGGCCTGACTGGGACAATTCTTCGAAATTGAAGTGTTCCTACCGCTCTAGATTTCCCCAAATTCTTCATCGAAAAGAGAACGACATCCTGATTCCAACGCAACTTGAACGGGTCGAAAAGGACTCCGTTTGTGCAAGTTACGGCCAGTCAAACTTCCAGTCAAACTGGGTTTAGGGGCGTCCAGAGGGAAAAAAAAATAATCATCTCAGAAATCGACGGAATCAGTGTCATCACGAAGAGCTCGTCGAGATGATTCCGACGGCATTCGTTTCGTCGAAATCCGACATCATATGCTCGAGATAGAAGCAGTCAAACTTCAGTCAACTTAGAGGGTACTGATGATGACGTCAGCATGCTGACGTGGCGGTCGGTACAGTACGGATCCAAGTGGACAAATTCAATCCAACACGTGGCAGGTGACTCAGATCGTACGGACCAATCAGCAAGCAACACGTGTCCTTCCGTACAGAACGGCATCACAGCCAGCATCCCACGTGGCAATCCAGTCAGCTTGACACGTCATCAGTTCGGGTGAATAGGAGCACGCCACGTCATCGGATGAGTCAGCATTTTTGGCGAATCATAGCTCGACACGTGGACAGCTGGTCAGGTTTGTATGGTCAGCATTTTCATCGAATCACAGCGTGCCACGTGTCCATGTTTGACGAGTTCGTTGGGTTGATATTTTGTTGCAACAAAATCGGATTAGGGGATTCGACCCCGAGATCTTCTGCCATGCGCCTCGGCCGGTGGTTGGTAACCGTTGCACCCGCGAAGAGATGCCTATCCATAGAATGTCATCGGTTGTTCTTATTGTTTGGATTTTGCATATTGAGTGGTAAAACGTGGTCGGCGGGGTTGGAACCGCCGACCACCCAACTAGCAAAATATTTGAATACCGATAGACCACGCGATACTCTCAAGAACATGTGGGAGTTAGTTTTGTTTTGATGTATTATTAGTGGCCGAGCCTCTAGCAAAATGGCTAAAAAAGCCAAAACAAACAAGATTTGAACTAACCATCGGAAACAAGAAGATGTCAGAGGCTAAATTAGTCCTGATACGACATGATAGAGGAAGATATGCAAATAATTAATTGGTTAGGCCTAATTAGGCAAGTTTTTTGTATAAAAGGAGGGGTATAGGCTTTTGTTTGGCAAGTCCAGGTGGAGATAGCGAGAGAATGCTCGAGAGTTCTTGAAGATGTTTCTGCATATCAGAGTACTGTCATGCTGCTGAATGCTTGAAGGAGACAGTCTTGAAGCCATTGTAATTGAATTTGGAGCTAATCGGATCGGTCCTCCATTGGAGAGGGACCCGGAGACGTAGTCCTTAGGGACGAACTCCGTTATCAACTTTGGTTTTGTCTCTCTATTCTTCTCTCTTTTCTTTCTCAGTTTATCTTGGCATTTATTTAATTATTTTATGTTCATTATTTCATTTGAGCATTTAATTTGTAATCATTTAAATTAAATGTTGTAATAATCAATCTTTTACGTTAAGCATTCTGTAAGCAACTAGTCCTAGATCCTAAATAGATCATTAACTTTGTTAGGAGGTTTATCCCTGACATTGCTGATTTGTTAAGTCCACTAACTCACATGTTGAGAAAGAATGTACCTTTCAGCTGGACTAAGGATGAAAAAAGAAGTTTTGAGCTTATAAAAGAAGCATTGGCAACCACACCTACACTTTTGAAGCCTGACTTTTCTAAGGGTTTTATTTTATATGCCTATGGAAATATTGATTTGCTTTCAGCTATACTCATGCAGCGAAATAATGAAGGATTTGAACAGCCCCTGGTGTTCTTTAGTCAGGGACTCAAAGATTACGAGATCAAGTACACTTTTGTAGAAAGACATGTTCTTGCTGTCATAAGAAGTTTAAAGAAGTTTAGGCACATGCTCTCCAATAACAAGATTATACTAATGGTTGCTCATCCCAGTGTGAAGGAATTTTTGTTAAACAAAGATTTGAGTGATAGAAGAGTTGGTTGGGTCACTAAGGTGATGGAGTATGACCTTGAAATAAAGATTACCAAACTAATCAAAGGGAGAGGTCTCTGCGAACAACTTACTGAAGACAACAACGGCAGTATAACGGAGGAGGAAATTTCTGTTTTAGCATTCCAAGATGGACAACAAACTTCCATACCTGCTCCTACTGGTTGGATCACAGAAATGACACATTTTTTATTGACTGGTGAGTGCCCTCCCGATCTGACTAGAGCTAGAAGAAGGTATTATCAGCTGCAGTCCATACCTTATGTTCTTTTAAAAGGTTTGTTGTTTAGGAGAGATTTTCATGGTGTCCTGTTAAGGTGTATTGAAGTTGATCAGGTTGATAGAGTATTGTATGAATTCCATCAGGGATCAGCTGGCAGACACTTTTCTCTGAGAGCCACGGCTCTTAAAATAATGAAAGGAGGCTATTACTGGCCTACCTTATTCAAAGATGCTCATGCATGGGTAAGAAGGTACAAAGAGTGTGCTATGTTTGCTGGAAAAGAGAGGTTGGCAGCCCTCCCGCTACAACCGGTTCAGGTTGATCAACCCTTCATGAAATGGGGTTATAAACCCACCATCAAGTGCAGGCCACAAATGGATACTCACAGCCATTGATTATTTCTCAAAATGGACTGAAGCTATGGCACTCAAAGAAGCTAATGAATCTGCTGTCCTAAATTTTTACGAAGAACTGGTTACCAGATTTGGTGTCCTAGATTCTATTGTATCAGACAATGCCCTGGCTTTTGTGAGTGTTAAAATCTCTGACTAGGCTGTCAAAAATGGCATATATCTGAGTACATCCTCTAATTATCATCCGCAGGGCAATGGATAGGCTGAGTCCACTAACAAGAACCTCCTAAGGATCATTAAAAGAACTATGGAGAGCAATCAAAAGGCCTGGCACACCAAGTTAAATTCAGCCTTGTGGGCAGATAGGATTACGTCAAAAAGATCTATAGGACTTTCTCCATACATGTTAGTGTATGGAAAAGAAGCGAGGCTACCCATTTCAGTTGAATTCCTAGCCCTTGATCTAGTAAATCAGCTTGATATAATTGAAGAGGAGCCTATGATAGCAAGGTTGGCTCAGTTGGTTGAGCTTGAAGAACTCAGAGCTGAAGCAGTGAAAAGGATTGAGCAATATCAAGCTCAAGTGAAAAAGTCATTCAATAAAAAGGCAGCTCCCAGAGTGTTCCAAGAAGGTGACATAGTGCTAAAGTGGGATGAATTTAAAAGTAGGCCTGGAAGACACTCCAAATTTGATGCACTTTGGACTGGCCCATATATCATTACCGAGGAGAAGCAGCATAATGCTTTCTAGCTATCCAAGTTGAATGGTGTAGTGGAACCAATCCCAGTAAATGGGATTCACCTCAAACATTGCTTCTGAGGTAAGGACCTAAATCTGTACATAACTATTAGAGTTCTAGAAGATAGTTGTTTTTTCATTCCCTAAGTGCTGTTTCAACACAGTAAATAGTTTATTTCAATTTTCCTTGTTTTCAATAAGTTTCCAAGTGTTCTATGAGTCTCAAGTGAGTTACAGCCGTGCTCAAGGCTGCTCCAAGTTTGTTCCTGAGTTTTTCCCAATAACTCCATGCCCAATGGATAAGCCAAACTAATGGTCTTCATGTTTAGCAGGCAAACATCTAGCAGAGGTTGCTATAAATGTTACCCATTTTTCACCTATGGGCTCAATCAGGTAGGGTAACCCATGTTTTCAGGGGTTCTCGAAGACCAAATGGAAGGACACTTGCATCAGGATCACTTTTTTCTAACTTGTTTGCTTCTTGTGTAGATGCAGGGGAAAATGATGTTTTAATTCGGCACATGGATTAAATGTGGCTCCCAAGAGGGTTGAGCCCAGTGTGCAGGTCTTCAGCTTGGGGGTGGGTTTTCATTTTTATGTTTTGCCTTGTCTTTTCCCTCTTTCCTTTTGCTTTTCTTCTGTCTCTTTCCTTGTTTTGTCGGTGGCAGAACCGGGTCAGAACCTAAGCTTGGAACTTTTCCAAGGTTTCGGTTCCTGTTTTCGTTCCGGTTTCGCCCTCGCTTCCGCCTTTTCTATTTTTGTCAGGCCCCTTTTTCCTTGGTTTCCGACGGAGGAAAAACTGGACCGAAACCAATCTTGGAAACTTTTCCGAAAGTTCCAGTTCCTATTTTCGTTTCGGGTCCGGTTCCGGTTCCGGTTTTGCGCTCGTGTGCATCTTGTTCTCTTCTTTGGCCTTACGTTTTACCGTGGGGTAATTTTTCCCTTTCTTTTCTTCCTTGCCCTTTTTTCCTCCCTTCCTTTCCTTCATCGGAGGCGGGTTCGGGTCGGAATCCAAACTTGAAACCTTGTGAAGTTTCAGTTTCGGGTTTGTTTCCGCCCCACCCCCGCTTTGTTCTACCCAGGATCAGACTCAGTTCCGATCCCACCTTTCCTTGTTTTGCCTTGTGCATTTTCTTTCTTTTTCTCGGGGGCCCGGGACCTGGTCGGAACCTGAACTTGGAACTTTTCTAGGGGTCAGGTTCCTGTTTTCGTTCTAGTTCCGGCCCCGGTCCCACTCTTTCTTCTTTCCTTTTCTTCCTGGCTTTTGATCGAGGGATGTCTTCCCCTTGGTTCCCCTTTATGTTTTTTCCTCTTTTCTTTTCTCCTCGTATGTTGCCGGAGGCAGGATCAGAACCAAATCAGAACTTGAAACTTGAGGAAAGTTTCAGGTCTGGATTTAGTCCCGATTTCGGTTCTACTCTTTTTTTGTCTTTCCCTCATTTTGGTCCCGATCCCGGTTCCGTCGGGATTCATCTGTCTTTGCTTCCGCCCCCTTTCCCCCTAGTCCCGGTTCCGATTTCGTCTTGGCCCGCCCCCGCCAGTTTTTTGAAAACTCAGTGTAATGGAGTGCCTTCACCAGGAAATGATGCGTTCGCCATGACACCTTGCCTTCGGCATGAGGTCTTGCCGACCGATGGGTGTCTTGCTGAGTGAAAGTGGCATGTCGGTATGAATTCATCCGCCTGCTATGACTTCCCCCCGACAGGCCAATGTCTCGCCGACAACAAAGGGTTTTCGCCAAGAGTCTTCCCGAAATGAAGAGTTCACTAAAGGAAAGGGTATTCTATAAGATGTCTCGGTGAAGTGAGGTGGTCTCAGCGATGAAAGCAAGAATCGATATGAAGAAAAGAGCTCGCTATGAGGTCTTGCCAAAAGAGGGAGTCTTGCCGATAGCGGTCACCTTGCCCACAGAAATGAACATCGGTCTAACTTCCGCAACTCGGTGAGAAGTCCCACCGATAGTCCTAAGTTACGCTGATAGCTACTGTATGACATGCTCGCATCAAGGAAATGCGATTCACCTCTCACCGACATCGCTCTACCCTGAGCAAGAGGTGATCAATCAGTAATGGCGCTGAATCTAATGGATAGATCTGATGCTACTTCTCGAAGGGGAGGTAGCCGTGAGTCACTATAGCAGCTGGAGATGACAGCTAGAGGAGCAAGGGAACATTAATGACCCTGTCGCAGAACATTCAAGGCGACTCTGACGAAGTCTTAATGGCGGACTCGAAGGCTGCAAGATAACAACGACGACTGTAAAAGATCTAAAGGCCATGCCCAGGGACAAGCTTTCATCGACATGAGCAGGGGATGCGCATTAAATGTTTCATTGAATTCGTTCCAAGGCACTTCTAGGGCTAACGTGTCCAGGCGCCGACTCATTTTGGAAACCCTAATGCAGGGGGCCGACCTTTGGTTGTAGATATGGCATTTTTTTCCTTTTTGTAAGGAAGTTCTTAGTTAGGAGACTGCCGAGAGCACTATTCAGACTTTGTAACTCATTATTTTTTATGAATACTATAGATCTGTAACATAGACACTCCTTATTTTCTCAATAGAAAGTTATTTCCTTCATAGTTTTTTCTTTGTTGTTTAGTAACTAGTTGTGAGTTACATGATTAAATTCTATGTGATCCCTTTATTTGATCAAATTCCTTCAGTGCTGAATGCAAAGGATATTATGTCGCAAATTTAGTTTATGTTAGTGATCTCTTTCTTTTGCATATTATATCTGTGAAAACATCTCGTTTTCCTTGTGCTAAGCATTAGAACAGTCGAAACCTTACATAGACTCATTTTTGTGAACATAAATCTCTGTATTGTGAGATTGTTTAACTCTATTGAGATTTTCTATGAGTTTTCTGTAGTATTTTCATATGTTTATCTTTGGTGTATCACTTGTTAGTGATAGGTTTTGGATTCAAGTACATCTTTCTTACTCTTTTCCTTTATCATTCTTCAGTTTTTCCCAAGATATCTTAAGGGGAACCAGCCCATAATCTGGAGGTTCACTTCATTCCCAGGTCACCCACAACCTCAAAGTGTTCCCATGTGTCAATAGGTTGCTACAGTTGATAGCTTAGCAAGTGTGCAAACTTTATTTGACAACAGTACCTACATGATAGGGTTAGGAGAGAATTTGGGGAGACTTAGGATGTCCCTTGGGAATTGGTGATGTTTGTTTGCATATAGTGAGAGATAGGTTTTTGGGGACTGATGGGAAACCCTTAAGTGGAAGAATTCGAGCTTGTTGGATTAGTAGTTGTTCAATGGGCATATGATTTAGTAATTGAGGATGCAGGGACTACCCCTGAGTATGAGAAAGGTGGGAAGTTCAAAGATAGGTAAGATTCACACACCTAGATGGTGGAGTGGTGAGGTGACTAAGGTGGGAGGTTGAGCTAGGAAAGGCTTGCCAAATGAGATAGTGGATAGAGGTAGTGAGCAGAAATAGAGAAGGTGGAGGTGGAGATCCTAACCAGGGTGAGGTTGGTTCTTGAGGAGGTGAGGGACAACATGGGGAAACGAAAGTGAGGGAGGAGACCAGAGAGGGGATGATGAGTAGAGGGGGGAAAATAGTGGGATGGAGGTTCAACTAGTAGGGGATTTATTAGAGTAGGACCAAACTTGAAGAGAGGGAAAAATAAAAGATGGAGAGGGACAACCTCACGCTTGGAGGACAACTAAGTGAGATGCAAAGATAGCTCAACACCAACAATCAAACATTTAGGTGAATCAACTGATTATTGAGTGAGATGTAGAGAGGGCACACAATCAATCTAGAGGCAATAGGTGGAGGTGGAGCTATAATGGGTATGGTCATCCCTATGTATTGATATGTTGAGTTAAAGAATAAAGTATGAGGTGACTTACTACTATACATTGTATGAGGTATCAACTCCTATGGAGAGGAGAGCACCCAAAATCTCCATGAGGAGTGGGGCGTGGGGGTTAGTGGCTAGATCAAATAGATTAGTGGGGCATTCACCACTAGTTCCACAACCAGTACAACTAGTGTTGATAGTAGCTCAAGATCTAGGGGCACAACAAGTAGATGGGAAACAGGTTGCGCCTCCTCATCCACCTTCTCCTTCTTGAAAGGATGAGAGAGGGAAATCCATGTAGAGGTATCATGTAAAATTATTATGATGTAGAAACATTTTTGATATGCTTGCAGATGGATGTATAGATATTCATGGCTCTTGGTAGCCACTTTGTGCAAATATTTATGTATATGAACTTTGATCATGACATATTTTTTTAATATATACGCGATGAGATGAGATGTTGATGTGACTATGATGTTGTTATTTTGTATGTGATGGATGTCTGTATGATTTAATGTATGTAGCTAATGATTTTATATGTGAACCTATGATGTATGTTGGATAGATTAATGATAATGCTTAGATTACATGATGACATGATGTGTTGCTAAGATTCTTTTTTTATTTTTTGATGATGTATATGATAACTAGATGATGATGCTAGGATTCTAGATGCAAGATGTATGATGTTATGATGGTACTATTACTTTGTGAATGTATGATGCGACGTATATCTTTGTTTATACCATGATAATTGGATAGAATAGCTAGTATGATGAGTAGGATAGAAGAACCGATTTTGGATAGTGATGGATAGATGGATTGATGAATAGATAGATAAATAGAATAATGGATGATATTGATCAAATATTGATGAAAGCTATAGTTATTGAGATGATTTGAGATTTTTTATTAGAAATTTGGATGGGAAAAAATATTTTGCTTGTACTTTTGATTATGTTAAAGAATGTAGATTAATCTTTATTTTGAGAAAGTAGACACTATGCACCAAGGTATGAAAAAAAAAGGTAGCGTCATATCTATTGCATGGAATTTGAATTTTCAAACAAATAGGAGCATCCTTGTTCATACCTAGCATATGGAAAACCTTATTTGATCATGTGAGAGAATGAAGCTTAAAGCAAGTGAGGCCTATGCACAAAAGGTATAAAAAACTTGATATTGAAAGATCATTTGTATTGCCTAAAACTATCCCTACACACAAGGAAAGTATTTTCCATGGTATTATTACAAGAACATCCCACAAACGTAGTAGATGGAAGCAATGACTATGCCCCATTCCGTACCCCTCTAGACACACTGAGATATTGAAGATCAAGGTGTCTTTAAGTGATAGAATTAGACAAAAGATAAATCAAAATAAAAGACCGAATACCAAAACATATAAAAGCCATCATATCTATTGCTAGAGAGATTGTAATTATTGATCCATGAATGTTCCTATTGTAGGAATGATATATCCATTAAGGAAAAGATATGGATCGTTGAATTATATGCTTTAGGAAATTGGTATGTAGGTAGTGGGTTTGTTTTGATAATGATCAATACTTGTAATTTTCTTATGAATGTTCTTGGTTTCGATAATTACTACATTTATTTTTGTTTACTTCGTCAAAGATGAGTATGATGATAGGTTTATTATGGATGATGATTTTATTGTGGATGGGTGAGTTATAGTGATTTATTTGTGGTGTTTTTTTAGGAATTTTTGAATGTTTTTGAAGTTTTGTTGGATGTATTTGAGGTTGTTTTGAAATTTTTGAGATATTTGAATGTTTTTTGGAATTTTTGAATATTTTTATTTGTTGAACACCTAAAGTACTGAGGGGGGTGAAACAGTATTCTCTAAAACTACTTAAACATTTAAACATCCATTCCACATAGAATATTCAATTTTCAGTAGGAAAGTATGAAAGAAACCATCAAAATCACATAACACATGAACACCAAATTTTTACATGGAAAACCCACAAAGGGAAAAACTATGGTGAGGATTAGCTCACAATATATTATAACTAGTTACAACATATAAACAAAAATGCTCACTACAGGTGGAATCACTGTCCCAGTAAAATCACTACCCACAGAATGAGAGAAAGATAGAAGAAAAGGGGTGGATCATTGTCAAGGTTTGAACTGCTACAACTACATCTACAATATGAAGGAATTATAGTTCCATTGAAGCTCAATATACATAGTTTACACACTTCATACTTCTTTTCTCTAACACTCTGCTCTGCCCTGAATTCACATTACATCGAATAATTTACATAAAAATACTTGTATATTCACTCTCATCTCACAATATACATCCTCCAACATCAAAAAGATCTTATACTTATAGCCGGTACATCTGCAAACTCTTGCAACATCAATTAGGTTGGCCTAATTAGATGTATCATCCAAAATAATGACTTGTTGCTCCAAACAATACTTTTGCCACAAACAAAACTTATAAAGAACTCGGATAGGTCAGCATGTACCTATAATGGCTCCCACATAACACATCAACACTTATTTAAAATCCACATATACTTAAACATATTAAGTCAGCACCGCTAGAGACCTAACATCAAAATAAGCCAATTGATCATCCTAAAACCATCACATAGACCTCCAAAATTCACACTTGGAACTTAGATGCTTTAGACACTTATAAACACCTCCAAAAATCCGTAAGACTAGATGTTATTCTGTAGTGAAGTATGGATTCATCAAAGCATACACTCTACATTGGAAAACACTGTCACTTGCAAACCATATATTTTGTCATTCATAAATTCTAAACCAAAAGGTAAAACATGTGAAAATTTGGATTTAGACTCCTCTAACATCCAAAAAAATTCCTTAGAACTACAAAGAAAAATTCCTCAATCCGGACCAATGCAGACCAAAAACCGAATGCTCTGTACACTAAAAATTGTGTTTTGACACTTAGTCAATTTTTTACTCAACAGTCTGCATCAAACCAATTTTTTTTGCATCTATGCACTAGATCATCATTCTCATACATATTGATGCTTCACCAATCAGTTTGCACATCAATATTCATATCAAACCACAATGTTGACATCAATGACAACACTGTATCTACATACTATACATCCATGCTCATGTTTCCAATAAGTATATCAATGATAAACTTCCAAAAATCTCCCCCTTTGTCATTGATGGAAACATGCATCCATTCTTCTCCAAAAATTCTAAGCTACTCTCTCCTTTTGACATCAAGGGCGAAGGGTGCACACATATGTTTTGATCTTTGTTCCCCCTTTGAAATCACTCATAAAATATTTATCGGATTACATACATACTCCCCTTATCTTTTAACATCTACATATATACAATGAAGTTTGAATACGAAATTTGAAATGCATAAAAAATAGAAGAAATATACATTGATTAACCAAAAGAAGTGTTTGACACCTGCGATTTGGCAAGGTGTGCTTGCCAAACTTTCTTGCCTTCTTCCCATTCCTTCTTGGCTATGCCAAGCATGCAACTCTGAGCTTCAACCTCCATGAGGAGTTCTCCATCATTCGAAGCACTAGGTACCAAATTCATCTTTGTTTTCTTCTCCACACTTGTTAGAGCACTAGATATAGATGTATACTTTGCATTTACCAGATCCCCAAGATGTCCAAACTATACTATTATGTTTTCTCTTTGTTATTGCAACCGGTTTTTCCTTTTCCACTTCCACCTCATCATCCCTATCCACAATGTCATTCTTTACCTTCTTTGCACTTGTTTCTTCTTGTGATGCTTCTAATTTCTTTTCTGAACCAATTGTGGTCCTTCTTCTTCTTCTTCCTCACCATCTACATTCACTCCTAGGTACATTTCTCTTTTTGATTTTGTCTTTACTCTTCTCCTTTGAGGAGCTCCTTTTTGTTTTGTTGGGGCTACCTTTTCCTTCATAGGAATACTTTTCTTATTTTCTAGAGTAGTCTTTTATTTTACAAGAGCACTTGTCTATTTTGTAGGAGTACTTGGATCCTTTCTCTTGGTTCCACTAGCTAATGGCATAGTCTTAGAGGACTTGGGGGTAACCAAAGAGGTGGTAATTGTCCTACTAGGTATCCTAACACTGGATGAGCCTCTCAAAGGACTAGACATGCTCTTGGCTTTCTCTACTTTCTCCTTTGTGAATCCCATTTCCACCACAACTTGTGCAATTATCTTCTCAAAAAAATTATTTATTTGCTTCTCCATTTGTTGCATGTGCACCTCCATAGACTTCTCCTCATAGGTGCCATGCCTCTTCTCACAGGTGTCTTTAGGTTTGCTCAACACAAAGTCTATTGAACTAGTAACTTCTTCCTCTGTAATCTCATATCCCATCTCTGGGATCCAAATATTCTTAGGCTCAACAACTTGTATAATGTAACTATCCTTTGTTACCAAGAATGTGATGTCATTCTTATAATTCTCTACCATGCTCTAGGGAATCCTCTCTCTAGATCACATGTTTTCTAAAATGTTTTGAAAAATCCCCATAATGTTGCTTCCTGTACATCCACATCACTTAACCTCCTTAGGTGGTCTCTAATTTGATGTGCCACAGGACTATCCTTCAACCATACTATATTTTTAGTTTGGAGAACCTCATTTAAGAAGTAAAATAGTTAGTCCTAACGACCCAATATGATCTTGCTCTCTGTGTGGTTGTGGTGGTGGATAAGGTGACCTCTTAGGTCCTGACACTCTGCCACTACTCACTGACCTATGGGAGTGTGCTTTGCTCTAGGATATGCTTTGTGTGTAACTAGGTGCCCTCTACAAAGGTGGCTCCATATCCATGTACAACTCTCTATAGTATTGGGCCTTTTGAACCACCTAATATAACATAAGTGCAAAGTCAATACTAGGACCACTCATGGTATCTATGAGACTCATGAACCATTTCTCGACCCTTTGTGCTCAAACCACCACAATAGCCTACTCGATAGTGAGTTGTACTACTTGTGCTTGAAAGGCCTATACCTAAGCTTTCAAGGCTAGAATTTTCACTTGGGTACCATCATCCCCTTGGCCTTTGCATCCTCAAGGACATCTTCAATTGCCTCCCTGACAAGGACATCTTGGAGACCCTCATCCACTACCATCTCCTCCACTTAGATATTCTATTCCTATTGAGAAACATCCTCCTCCTCTACAATGGGTGGTAACTCTCCCAAAATAATAGATATAACTTAGCCCTGACCTCTGCCTCTAACACTGCCCCTACCTCCATCATCCCCTCCATCCCTACCTCCACCTCTCCCCCCATCATCAGCTCTCCCTATCCCTCTTCCCCTCAGCCTGCCTCTAGGTCCTCATCCCAATCTCTCCAGAGGAACTAGTACCCTAGGATCTATGAATGGTGTAGGTTTTTGATGTAACCACCAAGAATCATACTCTGGTGTCATACCTGCATCTACAACCTTTGGTCCAACACCTCACTATATCAACTGCAACTAGTCGAATTCTTGGAAGGCTACCTATGAATTGATCATAAGACCCCAATGTCCTAGCTTTCAAGCTAATCTAACAAACATAGCTATACTAATAGCCACACCCTTTTTCTCTCCAAACTATCATAATACCCTCTTAGATAACTATCACTCAATGATATGTAGTGATTGGATTGTGCATCCAATCAAATACCTAGTTTGTCAATAGTGTGGTAGATGATCTAGATTGTTGTCCCATACCACACACTCCCTATAAGGCCTCCAAGTGAAACCAACAAGTAGATCAATCTCATTTCACCAATATCCAACATCTATGACATGTCTTTAAGTGATATCACCACCATACATGAAAACATAGGGTAACCCAATAGGTAGATCCCTTGCAACTATAGGTTTGAAAAAAATAATGTTCTCCCATGGCCACATGTGGAGTAGTTTGAGCCCACAACCAATAGAGCATGCTCCTTGATATGCAACATCATGAATTTGGAAGTACAACATAGCTAAGAAAAATGGGTCCCACACATAAATTATTCCCTCATCCATCATCCTTGCTAGCATTCGACCACATCCTATAAGAAATTTATACCCTCACTAATTTGGAACTAAAACACTAGCTATCACACTACAAACAATGAATATCAGATGCTCATAACGATCCACCAGAGTATTCCAATGGATCTCATACTCCTCAAATCCTAGGTCATCTATCACAAAACAATGTTGCATGGTAGCCAATCTAGAGCCTAGGTTGTATAAAACTCCCTCCCCTTGGATATAGATGCATAGGATGCACCATACATCCTCTAGAGTTACTGTAGCCTTTCCAATAGGTAGATGAAATGAGATCGTCTCAAAGTACCATCTCTCCACCAATGCAGTAATCAACCCTCTGTTAGCATTGATCTCGAGCATGAAGGTAACATAGTAAAATCCTAGAGCATGTAGAGTGGCTCTCTCTCCCATATCCAGATGATCACACAACACCATGGATGACAATTGAATCTCTCGAGTATAAAGCGGTAACAGTCTCACTTGCATTCAAACAACACATTGTGTCAATCATGGCACCTGGCTAAACTTATTTGACCATTGGAACCTTAAATTTTTTTCCTAAAAATACATTTAATTGAGCAATAGTCAGATGCATCACTTTAATTAACAAATGTGTTGCTTTACACAAATGTGACACACAATACAATTGAAACTAAACATAGCACATGCGTTGAACTGGAAGACAATTGCAATGCTAAATCCTACAAATGCATTACTGAAATACACTTGCAACACTAAAAACACTTGTGGCCTATAATAATGATTGCAGTGCCACAAAAAAAATGTTGTGTGCATTTACAAATGCGGCTTTGAACTAAAAATTTGCAGTGTTTGCGACTATAGATGTGGCACAAAATTTTGCACCGCGTCCATTGCTCAATTTTTGAGTCCTAAAATCTAGCCAAAAAGATAAAATTTCAAAAGATAGGCTATGTACTTTGTCATTTGATCCCTTTGGCCACCCATAAGTCCATACTCACCACCCATGATGACTAGCATTTGGAATTCCTGTCATAGCTCCACTACTCTGTAGCTCAAGCTCACTCCTCTCCTCTCAAATTTTCAAAAGCACAATGCACAAATGAGGAAAATGAACTACCAAAGGCCTATTTATAGACCTCCCAAGCCTTAATACATCCCCCCTTCTGAACTGGATGCACTCGACATGTCAACATATTGCTAATATAACTGACCAAATGACCCTAAGATCATAATTTTTCATCGTCTATGCACTTAAATGAATAAAATTAGCTTGTTGGAAATTTTGACAAGTTTTTTTACAAAAATCTTAGAATTTTTACCAAATTTCCCATGAGGGCAACACACTATCCTGCTATCACTAGGGCATATTGGGGTAGGTTCTGAACATATTTTTGAATGTTCTTTGACACAACGCTTAAAATCACATTGTATCAAAGAGGGGCAAAATATAGATACCCAAAATTGTCTTAGCCTGCGAGCAAAACTTTTACACTAATTATTGTCCTATTCCTTGTTGCAAGATGGTGTGTCCCTTGGTCTTCTTTGTGGAGTGCGACGCTTGGGTTCGTGACATGGATTAACTGCCTCTTGTGGATCTTGATAAATTTGGCGGTTGTATTGGGTATTAACAGGTTGATCTTTTGGTGCAATGACAACCACTAATGTAACAATTGGTATTAGAGCCAAGGTTAGAGGTTTGAACCCATCGCTTGTGCTGGGGGGGATTGTTGCAAGATGGTGTGTCCCTTGGTCTTCCTTGTACAGTGTAGCGCTTGGGTTTGTGACATGGCTTAACCGCCTCCTATGGATCTTGTATAAATCTGGCAGTTGTATCAGGCATTAACAACTGATCTTTTGGTACCACCAATGTAATATTCCTAATGATTAAATAATATTTAATTGTTTAATTATTATCTAATTCCATATTCTACTATTAATTAAATGATTTCATATTATTTAATTAATTCACTTAAAATTTATTTTCTTGATTAATTAAATAAATCCTATTTATTTAATTGCATCCCTAATTATCTTTATTCTTCTAAATTAATTAAATAATTAATATTATTTAATTAATCATCCATTATCCCTTTCTAAATTAAACAATTATTTTAATTATTTAATTATCCTTAAAATCCTCAATATCAATCACTTTCTAATAATAAATAAAATTAATTATTTTATTTTTTAATTCCACTTGCACATTCCTTGAATAATTAATTAATTTAATTAATTATTAAATCTCACACATTTCCACCTCGTTTCTAACAAAGACTTTCTCCAAGTCGATTGACTAATCAATTTCAGTCTTCTGATCAATTAAATTAGTGTGAGTTAACATAGCAACAAATTCCCTTAACTAATTCATGCAAATAGCTAACTGGAATCATGCAACCAATTGTAGGTAGTTAATTGATCAATCAATTCCTCTAATTGATTCTCCACCCTCAATCTCTTCAGTCTTTCTTTTGAAATTGAAAACTTAGGTTTAGTAGTCACACATTCTCTTTTTGCAAATGACACCAATTTTTTTGGGAAATCCACCATTGTAGAAGCAAAACAAATTAAGGAAGTCCTAGATAAATATTCTTCAACATCAGGTCAAAAGATAAATGCTTCAAAGTCAAAAGTTTACATGCTTAACACATAGGAGGAGACAAGAAAAAAAATAGTCAAAATTCTTGGATTTCAACAAGCTGTCTTACCATGTACTTATTTAGGGGCTCCTTTTTTCTCAAGTCCAAACAAGGCAACATATTAGGTGAAAGTAATAGAAATATCAAAGTCAAGGATCCTATTATGGAAGGCCAAATGACTATCTTTTTCAGGGATAATTCTTTTGGTAAAAGCAATCTTGTCCTCAATTCCTAATTATTTTCTAGCAGTTCTCAAAGCTCCACAATCAGTGATAATAGAAATTGAGAAAGTTATTAGATGCTTCATCTAGAAAGGAAATATTGATGAAAAAAAGAAGGTGTCACTAATCTCATTAGAGGGCATGGCATGAGACAAATGTCAAGGTGGGGTTGGAATCCACAACATAGCAAATATGAATAAAGCATTTGGTGCAAAACTTGTTTGGCAAATGTATGCAAATCCAAAGGCTAAATGGTGCAAAATTATGCAAGCGAAATATTTGGATAACTTGAATCCCTCAAGAATCCTTACCATCTCTAATCCCCCAAAAGGATCGACTATGTGGAATTTTCTAATTTATTGCAGGAAATTAATTACTACATACATTTCATGAGAGGTAAATAATGGTGGGAGTATCAAATTTTGGAGTGATTCTTGGAATGGGAATCCTCCTTTGCAGAATAACCCTGATTTAATTCATGCAATGGTAACTTTAAAGGAGGCATGGGGGGGAAATTTTCTGGATTATGTGCATTCAATTGAAGATGTAACAGGAAAAGTGATTTGGAAGAGCATTTCAGATCCTTCTCTTTCTATACAACAGTGTAATGGCCCGATTCAAAAAAATATTAAATGAACGCGTGGTTTTTCTTTCTTCAAAGCTTGACAGACTTGTTTGGGTAGCATCAAAAGATGGTAATTACACAATTAAGCAAGGTTACAAGGCGCTAAGTCAGAAAAAAGGTCAACTAGCTCCTCAAAGGGCTTATTCATTTGGTTGGAACAACAAAATTCTACCTAAGGCTGGGAGTTTTTTTTGGTTGGCATTAAGGAAGAGAATTCTAACTAGTGATCGACTAACAAAGCTAAAAATAGCATACCCTTTTAAGTGCCCATTATGTGATGAGGAGCTAGAAGATGTAGATCATTTGTTTTTTAAATGCAGTTTTGCGTAACAATGTTGGGCCTTTGCTATGATCAAGCTTAACTTTTATACTCCTTTTCCAAATTCTTTGTGGGATTTGTTTCAAAGCTAGCTGGTTTTATTTAAATCTTCCTTGTTTGTGTGTATTTGGAAAGTGGTGCTAGCTTTAGTCAGATGGAATTTATGGTGGGAGTGTAACTTGCGCATTTTCAGGAAAGTAGCTTCATCAATTGATTTAGTAAATGCAAAAATTGGGAAGGCAATATTTGAGACTATAAATTCAAGTGTTCAAAAGCATAAGAGTATTAGTTCAATTTTTACAAGTTGGGATGACCTGATTCTACACAACTGGAAGAGTTTAAAGTTGCCATTTCCGGGCAGTCTATTAAATTCACATTCAGTGAAGAGTGATAGGAAGCATGTTAAATGGAAGGAACCCCAGGACAGTTTCATAAAATTGAATTTTGATGGGGCCTCAAAGGGAAATCTAGGGGAGTCAGGGGCATGTATTTGTTTAAGATATTCAAGGGGAAAGGTAATAGCAGTTTGTTCTAATCATCTCCTAAAATGTTCCAACAATCTTGCAAAGTCAAAAGCACTCTTGATAGGATTGGAGATTGCATTGAAACTTGACATTGCAAAGTTGCATATTGAAGGTGGTTCTTCACTGATTGTTAATGCTTGCAAAGTAAAAAACATTCAAAATTGGAGTTTAGGTTACATTCTTCAAAGAGCTTGCTCTTTGCTAGATTTTTTTTAGAATTACCAAATCACTCACACATATCGTGAAGGTAACAAGTTAGCAGATTACTTAGCAAATATGGGATGTAATAATCAGAAATTTTTTCTAGCCCAAGACATTAGTCAAATTAGAGAACACCCTCAGTTGGAGGAAATTGCACACCAAGATGCTTTAAATCTGGAATAGTTTAAAGGCACAAAAAGGTGTATTTTGTTAAATATACACATATATACATTATGTCATAAAAAAGGGAAGTGTGGTATAGACCAAGCAATCTTAATACACATGTGGTAGGTGGATAGTCAACTTATTGTTCAGTATTCTAAAGTTTATCATAAAGTATGCTATGGCGGATGGTCATCTTACAGTTCAACACTCTAAATTTCAACACAAAATATACCACAATTATTTATCAAATTACTATCTGGTTCATGTGTTGAGATGCACTTTTTCTAGATTGGAAATGTGTCTCAACTTATTGGCTTGATATTGGTAGCGTTGTGTTCTTTTCTTCCTTTGATCGGCTAAACTATGCTCCATCAGTGAGACCTTGTTCACAGTCCCCTCAATGGACTGATATCACTCTTTTGTTGTCATGTGTTTCTTCGGTGGGACATACTCTTGTCGGCGAGACCTTTTCTTTAATCCAATTGATGGTCTGATGGTCTTTATCAGTTCATTGTCATGTTCTATTGACGTAAGTTTTCTTTATTGGTGAGACCGTATGTTTTGTCTTATAGATAGAACAAAAACACTTTCTTGTCGATGGGACACTATACTATATGTGGGACTCTCCATTGTGTCTCCGCGATGGACCGATGACTATGGTGGGACTCATGTTGAAAGGTGGGGAGCGGTAGTTGGTGCTGACTTGGCAGTGGGGACCACATCAACTGATGTGATCTTCATCGGTATGACATCCTCATATTGGTGGGAGTCAATTTGTTGTCTCGCCGATATACCGATACATGGTGAAACTTTTCAGCGGTAAAGTGGACATCTGCAGGACTTGTTTGTATCGGTGGGAAGCGATATGGCGTCTCCTTGATGTGGCGATGGACTTGGTCGATGGTATACTTTAAGGATCCTATTTCGGTGGGATGATGAGCGACCGGTGAGACACGGTCTCTTGTCTCGCCAATTCTGCGATGACTGTTTGGTTTGGTGGGTATTACACTCATCAAAGTGACTCAAACAGATCGGTGTGAGGTTTGTGGTTGTCTCACCGATGGCCCAATATGGTAAATGCTATGTGATGGTTTGTCTACAGTCACGATAAATTTGAAGGACAATAAATTTGCAGTGGCTATAGGGGAGGGAAGATAGCTAGCAGTTGTAACATTTGGTTTTTGTTGGTTATGTTCAGCTACTCTATACCATATGCTATAATTATTTAGAAATATTAATATAATCTATAGGCTTTTTCCTTTTGCTAAAATATATATATATATTTTTTATTTATACAAGCAAAAATTAATATAAATAAATAAATACATGCATATATTTTATAACATTTTTAATGAAAAACATGCATGTTAAAAATGTATATAAATATATATATATTTTGGCAAAGAGCATAAAGCCCATATATATATATAAAGATTTTACATAGTTAATGATACCAAAATCTGCAACATACCTATTAAAAATGTATATATTAACATACCTATCTTAGATAAATCTATGTAAAAGATGTCAAGAGATATCCTTCTTGAACTTATTTTTCAAAAAAATGTGATGCATAAATAGAATAGACAAATCAAGAAAAAATGTGATGTACTATTTTACACTTATTTTTCATGTGGTGTTGTATGTCGTAACAAGACATGTGCGTGCTTGTTGTGCTTTGACAATTATTACATTAAACAAAAAAAATGTTGAATTTTATTTGAGCCTTATTAATAAGTATGGGTATTACACAATGATAGAGCTCACATATGTTACTTTTCTTAATTTATTTGTCTTAGATTCTTGGTAGAAACCACATATTATAGTCAAGCTTATCTTCTTTTCTCCAAGCATCTATTCTTGTTATTTTATTCTATTTTCAAATCTAATCAAGTATATATTTCTAGACCCAACTTCTTTATTTAAAATAATTTAATTATTACTACTTTCTTATATTTATTTATCCTAAATATTTATTTATTCTTTATATATACATATCTTAATAGTGAACCCTAATGACAATTCTATAATACAACTTATTAAAATATTATAAAATGATATCTCATAAGAAAAAAAATCTTAATAATAAACCCTAATACAATAATGCCTCCATTAAAGATAAAATTAATGTTGAAACCTTGATGAAAGTGGTGAATCTTGAACTAAATTGTTCGATAAAAAGAAACTTCAACCTTTATATACTTACACAAAAGAGAAGATATACACAACTCTATTTTCAAAATTCCATTGTGCCATTTGTGACCATTTAGATCAATATTCATTCCCAATAGTTGGAATTTTGTTTCATTTATTTTTGTGAGAGTAATTTCCTAGTGAATGTGATAATTCATAAGGAAAAAAAGGCAGCAGTATAGATCCGTGTATATATAGGGAAACTACCCACAATATAAATAAACCAAACAAGTGCCTAAGAAATTAAAATTTATGTTTCTCAAGTTTTCCAGTACAAACAATCTTCCCAAATTTAGTATGACCGTAACATCAAACAAATGTGAAGAATACAGGAGAAAACATGCATTGTTGATCGTTGAAGAAGAAGAAGAATGAGGAAACTGAAAGCACAGTTGTTATTTAAGAATGGGGAGACCTCCTGTGCAACTTGAGCAGTTGCCTGAAAATGACCCTCATTATCCCACTCTTCTTGTGGTACTGGTGGGTGCTTTCATACACTCCCTTTCCTTGCAAAGGCCCAGACAATGATGACAAATACACTGAACGACATGCCACACAAACATGCTGCTGCTTCTCACCACAATCTTCTTTTCCTGCAAATGCTTCCTCTTCTGCATCATCCTCCAAGTACCAGGCATTGATTCGTATATATCTCATTGATTGAGTACCCAATTCTTGGAGTGTTGAGTATTCCCCCAGAGCTCTTCCACATTGTGCACACAGATTATTGCAAACGGGGAGGGAGAAATGAGATTGGGCCATTAATTTTCTTCTGATTTCTCCAATGCCCTCAATCGAATTTGTTTGCCTTTCTCTGATCGCCATGGCTCTCTGAACAGCCGCTCCCAATCTCCCACTGCCTGTCTTCTCTTCTTCCATTGAGACTCCTCTTCTCTTCTCTTCTCACCTCCTCTATTACTAGTTGACTTTCATACCATTGTTTGAGCGTCTTCATCATTGTCTTTCATGATATATCAAGACCCCACCCGCAACAATACAGTGGCCATCATGATAGCCCAAAGAAAAAAAGGTGATTATCCTTTTGCAGAATGGGTTGAATGAATTATGAAATTGGGCACAATTATAGCTGCACATTTCTTGTAAGAAGCAATAATGAATGGAACTCACTAGTGCTTTGTTTCATTTAAGTTGAACCTTATTTGTTTGAGAGAATTTAGACTAAATATGAAGGGAAATTAATTCTAAAAGCATCTTTTATAGGTTATTATGTTTAATGTTGGAAGGGAAATATATAAATTGGATTAATATTCAAATAAATCTTATAATAAATAAATTTAGTTATGATATTAGTTAGATATTAAAGATGAAAATTTTTGATGTTAAAAATGTAGTGTCAATCTATCATGTTATTAAATTTATAAGGTTTATTTAGATGATTATTTTGAAATTTGTGAGTTAAATGTGTATTGATTTGGTTTAAATAGGTTCTTATAAATTTGATCTTTGTGTCTATAGAATTAAATTGGCACATAGACATGATGTATCTATGTAAGTAATCTAGTAGAAAGTAAATTGTTAGATTTTTTTCAGCTCGATCTTCTAATATCCTAATTTATGGTATTTAGGAACACCTTTGAGAATCTATGAAATTGTAAGGATCATTTTCTCCTTAATTAGATCACTAACTGAACTAGCTTTAGTACTTTGAGTAAAAGATGCGAACATAAGTTGCAAGTGTGTAATAGACCTAGGATGATATGCATTGATGTAATCCTCTAATAATGTTGCTGCTTTCCTCTCATAAATTATCTATGACAATTCCTTTGAATAACACTATCATGTTTCTTAAATAGATCCTTTTCAACTAAGTGAATGAATGTATTTAAGAACAATCAAGCACACAAATTAACATAAACATGTGCTAGGTTGGCTCACAATAGCTGAAATGAGGAAATCAATGGGTTTTATTTTGAATTTAAATATTAAAAATTTAGAGTTCAAATCCACAACTATGGAAGTGAGGTCTATGATAAGTCTACACTCACATATTTGATCGAGGGTGATAAATGGGAGGTGGAATAAAATTTTAATTAATAACTAGGGATAATTGATAAAAGGATAAGGATATGGTGATATCATGAGTTGAGTTCATGCAACAATATACAACTTACAAGGACACACTAATCAAATAAAACCTAAAACACAAGGAAAAAGGACATGGATATAAAATATTCACCATTATATTTCCCCCCCACTATAATGTGAATGAAAACTATTTAGGAAAATGCATGTCAAAGTAAAACAAGCAATCAACATGAGAAATAATTTTTCTTGAGACACTCAAATGATATAGAAGCTCCATATAAACCTACTTAAAAAAAAAACATACAATGAATAGAAATTTTCAAGCATTTAAAATGAATATAATCATAGCTTGCCAAAGAGCTATATTTTAAAAATAGTAAAAGGATAAGGATAAGGATGAGTAATTTTTTCTATTACAAAAAGCGATAAAAGCTCTAGCTTGTGTAAAGGACTTTAACCATGGTGATACATGTAAAGGATCATATTTGGATACAAAACATCATTTAACTCTATAGATAGCACAATAAGGATTTTGACTATGGAAATACATGATTATGAAGCTCTATTTTATATTGGATAATCATAACTATCATATATGAATCATTACATCATAACTATGAAGAAACACCAGTGATAATTAAAAAGACGAGAAAAGGGGGGAGATCCAAAGTGGGGTGTCCTAGGTCCTTCATATAAAGAAATTAGGATCTAATGGTGTCCCTCTTCCAAAAAAAATATTGAAACTAAGAGATTGCAAGGTGTAGAGATTGAATTTCAACCCTAAGGTGAGCTAATCAAACCTGAATCTCTTGTTTCTTAGGACAATAGGATTTGGAACTAAATGGAAATGATTTGATGCAACTAAACCTAATGAACAATATGACCTAGATGATAAAATGTAAGATCCAAAGATATAGAAATTGAAACCATAGTTTGCAAGAAGATTTGAGAAGGGTCTGGACACATGTACCTAACACCAAAATTTGGTTCTGAGCACTGCTAAAGGATAGGTTCGCTCTAGGGTGAATGGGTCCTGGTTAGGGTGTCCAGAATAAGTTTTGACAGTCCTCGAATGCTAGATTTTGGCTTCAGTTTGACACAGGTCCCATTGTCAGAAATTCAAAAAATAAAATCTGTAATTAAGTTTTTGTGGCTTGACAACAATGGTGACAACTTATGCAATGTTGCGAAATTTCTTTTTGAGATCCTTTTAGTCCTACTTCAACCCTTTAATCTGCACATACAAAGAGATGAAAAATTGTTTGTTGTGAATGGAGTTTGCCTTAGTCAAACCCCATGTTTGGTCATTAAACCTTGATAGAATGATAATGACAATTAATAAATGGAAGGAATGATGAATGAACACTTGTTTGTTACAACTCACCAAACCTTTAATGGCTTCTCTTAGAGGAGTGAATTCAAACACATCACTCTAAGGAAACATATTTTTCTTTGCTTGATTTGTTGGATACTTGAATGCTTGGATGCTTTAGGATCAACAATGCACATGTTAGCCTTCACAAGATGACATGAAAACACATAAGATTGAACATGATGATAGATCTTGAATGCTACAACAAATGAATGATAAATCTTCTCTTGAATGCTCTTGACAATAATATTTTCTCTTAAGAAGTCTCCAAAAAGTGCATTCAATCTGAATTGATAAAAATACTATGTATTTATATGTGTTTATCTAATTTCTCAAAAATTAGATTATGAAAGTTGACAATTGCATATAAAATTCAAATCATTAAAATAGCACCAAAAACATATTAAAATTTGTGACCTAGGACTTAAGGAGGACCCATTTTCCCAAAGGAAAATGGGTCCTGGCCCAAAAGTCGAGGACACATTAATTTTAGGGTGATTAAAATATTAATTGCATTAATTAAATATAGTTTTCCCTTTCAGAAAATAGGATAAATAAGGCTTTGGAATGCATAATTTGGAAAATTAGAAGCTTAACTAAGTCCAATTAATTAAGCAACCCAAAAAAAGTGTGAAATTGTAAAGGTATACAATTTCCTAAGCTACATTTAGCCCCCACTTTAGTGAGAGTATGAGCCCACACTCAAACTCACACTAAAGTAGAAAAATATGTGGCAAGAGAGGTCCAAGTAGAATTTTTTTGGAAAGATAGGATGATAGAGATCAAAGAGGGTGATCAAGCCCCCATGATCAAAGATTCCATGAAAAACCAACACAAGGACAAAGGGACACACAAGATGTGCAAGATATGTACAACAAGACAAGATACACAATCATGAAATGTTAAAGCTAATGAAAAAAGGGATGAAGTAACAAGTATTATGCCACATCCATCAAATACATTCATAAGGATGTAAAATCACTTATGAAATACATGGCTCCACTAGCTAGCAAGTTGTGTTATGCTAGGTGGCCATGAAACACACTGACAAGGGCTAGTGTAGTTTGGTATACACTATGTGAGACCCAAAGGCTAGATGAGAAAACCACACTAGTTCTACAAGGTGCGAACTCATAAAAATGTGGTAGATGGAAAAGTCACGCTAGGTCTACGTGCCTTCCATACGTCAACCATACCAAAATTTATACTCGCTAATAACTTTGATAAGGTTCCACAACATGATCAAGATGCTATGCCAATGCTACACTAAGTTCAACCTTTGTGAAAAAAGTGAAGCAAGAAATGAAGTAATGTCAATGTAATAATGCCAATGTACGCCCTCATTTTAAAGGAATTGCAAAACACCATACTATGAGCAATTAATTTAAAGTAGAAAATGATAAATGTCAATTGATAAGAGGGCCATGAGAGCTTTATTGGAAAGCCCTATGCCAAACATTTTTTTGCAAATTAAGTTTTCATGAAAGAGAAGGTTTCCCCCACATGCAATCCGAAGATAACACATAAGGGATCCATAGATTCAAAGTTAGCGTATGTCTTTGCTATAGTGATATAATAGAGCTTGGAACCACCATCATTCCCAAAATATCTCATAGAACAACAAACACAAAAGTGGAATGACACATAGAGAGATAGAAGAAAAACAATCCTTTTTGGTCAACATTGAAGAGACCTAAATATCTCAACACTTTGCATCGTCCCAAAAAGGAAACACAAGACAATGAAAAGACAATGTTTGTGACATATAGAAGAATGTAGATACAAATAGAACAATGTCACAAAAGATTCACTTCCTTTGTATCCTTTCACCGACAGAGTAAGAAGGGTCATCCAAAGAAAGATCATAAACATAAATACACACCAAGCAACACAATACGAGGGATCACATTACACACATGCAATCACAAAGAACATAGAAAGAACAAAGCTAGTAGGACACATGCGAGCCAACCTAAAGAAAGTCATCCATATCCTAATCTTGTTCATCATATGCTTCAACTTGAAGCTAAACTTTGCATCAGAAGGCTATGAACTCACCTTTCCAATTAATATGTCCCCACTATATATAAGTATAACCAATAAAAGGGAATCCATTATTGTCAAGCTTATCTACTCTTAGGTTTTCTATGTTTGGCTTTCCAAAATCTACTCTAATCTTGGATGGATTTTAGAGCCACTATCATCATGACATGTCTCTTTACATAATCTCAATCACCCTTCATAGACATCATGATGATTTGACTTTCCTTCATTATGCATCATGATCACCCTTCAATCACTGTCATCATGATGTGGCTTTCCTCATTATGCATCAAACTTGGTTGTCAATGTGCTATGGTTTCAATAGGGACTTGGCATTAAGTTTTCAACTTGAAACATGCCAATGCTCATTTCCAATTCTTTAACTTCCATGAAAATGTAGGGTTTGCTTTTGACTGCCTCCTCGTGAACCACACTTACACATAATGATTGTACCTTGTTGCTCTGCATTCATAAAGGACACTCAGATTAAGATTTGATAGTGTTGCTCCAAACAATCTACTGCATCCTACCCTTAGAATTCCATCCTTATCTCATACTCTTACTAGTTATGAATCAAGAACACTTAAAAGCATTCCTCCTATTGTCACTTCAAATCTACTATCCAAGCTTGTATGTCAAAACATGGCATTGTCTTCTCATATCATTACACAAAGAAAACAGTGAGACCAATTATTGTACCTATATCAATGGGCTACCTCTTCAAAAATTGTTGCACCTTCAATGCCTGGGGTTTCAAAACCTTACTAATCAACAACCTCTTAACAAAAAGGGTTTATCCTTATGAAATATAAGGCTCAAAAATATGCACATACAATTTTCTCATGACTTCAAACAACACCCATTTGTCATTGCAAAAACAGAGATAATTTCCCTCCAAACTCAAAAATCAAAGATGAAACTTAATCCCTTTTCACTTGTGCATGTGAATATCATGAAAATAATCCCCATGAAATAATTAAAATGCATTTTCAATGCTTTTTCCATAAAATAAAAGACCTTTCACTTAAATACTTTATGGTGGTTGTCTGAGTATTTCCTTTTCCTCTATCTATAATTTGATGATCCTTTGCATACTTTATGGTGGTTCTCTATTTATTGTCATTAACCTCACATTATAGTCTTGACCTCCATGCATAGTGACATTTACACGCTGTTGTCCCTACAAATTTGCTAATGGAACGACTTGTCCATTCTTTGCAAAGTGCCCCCCCTTTCTTATTAGCATTGTCTTACAACTAACACAACCTTTTATTGCTCTCCACGAAAATGTGTTTGTTAAGAGTCCAAAGTGCAAAATGGCTGCAATCTTTGACAAGTTGTTACTTGGATACTGTGATGCTTAGAAACTTCTCATTTGAGCCTATGGGATCACGTTGGGCCCTTCTACAATAATCTCTCTCACTTTTTTCTATCTCAGAGGAATTTTCCTGTGGTGATGACTTTTCACTTGAAGAAAAAGTTGTCAAATGCAAGCAGTGTAAAGTTGCAAAGTGGTGCAACTTTTGTTCTACAACTTGTTTGACCAAACAAACTATTACAATGCATCCAAATGGGTACATTTACTCTAGGCATGGTCCTCTTTCACACCCTAACATGCCGAATCACTCCAAGCTACGTTTAACCAACTGAATCCCTTAAGAGTCCAAAGTGCAAAATGGCTACAATCTTCGATGAGATGCTACTTGGATATCACGAT